>PVJA010006115.1:0-75064 GCA_004027025.1 Myocastor coypus
AAGGGAAGGGAAGAGAAGGGAAGGGAAGGGAAGGGAAGGGAAAAGGCACTAGGAAATGAAGTGGCTATCTATCGAGTCCTAATCACTGCCACCGGACAACTTCTGTAGGGAGAAAATGCTACACATAAGTCACTTAGAAAATTTCCTAGTCATCTTCTATATAATGATTAAAACTTTTCAAAATTGCTTGGTAAGGTAATTGTGACCACTAATTATATGTCATTAATTGCTGTTCTAGTCTTCTAGACTTTTATCTTATATTTACAGAAAGCATGAAGAATCATTTTGGATTTTTCAGAAGAAGGCCTTGAATGGTTAAATATACCATGTGAAATTTCTCTCATCTTGAGATTTATGAAAACAAATTCAATGATTCTGTTTTCTGCATGTTGAGCCTGTCAAAGTGAGCACTTCAATACCTGAGAGATATTATAGCAATGGACTCTCTTTCACAAGGCTATGTATTCAGGTACTGCTCTTGTTCCATAATCAACAATAATGCTGTCAGTGGAGATTAAAGTGTGATTTTATTAGTATTGCTCTACATGGCTTTTGTATTTTTCTGTTTGTATGCTCTTTCTTGGCATTCTACTTGCCGATACCCCTAAGTTGAACATTTATGTTTCTTGATATAAAGGGAAAAGTTAATTATTTAGATAATTTCAATTCACTTAACATGATTGCCTTTGTGTTTCACTGTTTATGCACTGCCATTGTGTAAAGCATTTTATTCACAGGGCCATGCCCTGAGACACAGACCCACTTGTCTAGAGGGCTGCATTGGCAAATTGTATTGATTGCCTAAATTCAGAAGAGAAACTCCTCTGTTAACAAATGAACTCATCATTAGGGTATTCAGATGGCCAAAATCAATACCTACAGAATTGCTTAAATTAAATAAAGAGACATATACTGAAAGCACATGCCCAGACATAAAAATGAATTGCTTAATTACAGCAGTTAAGTAGACTTCAGTGGAATGAGTGAAACAACAAGAGTTACCACATCCTGCAGGCTGGGCTTTCAGCTGGCAGCAAGCACACACAGCCAGGCTGGCAGATGACGAAAAGAAAATGTCAGTTGGTAGCTTGTAACACCTCGATGTGTGCGTGCATTTCTAACTTTTCATCCAGGGATTCTAGGAAAATGCCATACACTTTTTTGTTTTTGACCTTCTGGATGGGTACTTTGGAAGGAATAGTTCCAAACCTGCTTTTGAACCTTGATCCTGGAGGAAGCAAAAGCAACTTCCCCATCTGTAGAGCATTGAGATTCCAACATTTTAATTTTTTTTTTTTTGTCTTTTTCAGACAGGGTGTCACTATGCAGCTCAGGCTGGCCTTGAGCTCACCTTTGTAGCCCAGGCTGGTCTTGAACTCGCACTGATCCTCCTGCCTCAGCTTCCCAAGTGCTGGGATTACAGGCATGCATTACCACGCCCGGCCTCCCACATTTCAATTTGATTCACTTTTTTATACATCAGCAAAATAGGCCTGTGAGAGATACAATGGAGGCAGAAGCATTATTTTAGCAACAGAGATTAGAAGCTTAATGTCAGTGGCAGAAGCTGCCACATGCATCGGTGCATCATAGTCATGTAATAAGCATTTATTAGCCCGTGGGCCAGGCAGGACTGGGTGGTCTGAGGTGGCTGCAGACTGCTCCAGCAGGCCCTATATCCACATGGAAAAAAATAAAGGCCTCTAGAGGAAGAAGATGACTTCTTGCAGCTCTTGACTAGCTTACTTCTTACTGCTCTTCACCAGGATCATGGCCACTGGCTTCTCACTCCTCTACCATCTACTACTGCCTCTGCACTTGCCGTACTGTGTGCTCTGGTGCAAGACAAATCTGTCTCGAGGTTGAGATTCCACTTTGTTGTGCCACCCTCCACCTCTGGGCTGTGGGCCTACCTCAGTGTTAAAACACTTGCCTAGTGGCATGTGCAAGACCATAACTTCTACCCTGAGCACAACAAAAAACAGAAAATAACTCTTTGTATCTCCACTCATCTCATTAGGTAACATAATTAATCTTATCCACTCTTCCATTCAAGACCTTGTCTCCAACAGATGAACAGCCAACCAGTTACAGGTCTTATTTGTCCCTGTATGTATATTTTCCTAACAGGGTGTTATGGTTCTGTATAGGTGCCCCCCCCCAAAGCCTCATGCAGTCATGGGTCAGCTTTTGGAATTTGTAATTGATTACTGTGGAAAGAGATGCTGCACCTCCCCTGGGGCAGGGGATTTGCATTTCAATAAAAGAAAGGGAGAGAAGTTAGCTGCTTGAGCTGTGGCTACTGTCTTCCTGTGCGCTCTTGCCATTAGCTGCCACAGGAAAGGTTGCCCTCTGCCATGTGCCTCTGCCTTGGGGACAGATGAATATGGACTAAAACCTCCAGTAACTGTGAGCTAAGTAATCCTTTCCATCCCTCATTTTGAGTGTCGGGCGTTTGTCCCAGCAACGAGAGGAGTAACTAAGACACAGGATAATGAGATCTTATGGTGTATGTATTCTAAAAAGCCTTGTTCCCTACATACCATCCATTCTGCTGGGTAGAAAATGTTTAGCAAGATCCATTTTTCAGGGGCCCGGTAGGATGGCTCAGTGGTCTACAGCACCTGCAGGCGGCTGCAGGGACCGTGGTTCGATCCCCAGCACCACATGCTGCACCAGCCCTCAGAGCAGGCTGAGCCGGCCATAAAAATGAGTAAGCAAACAAACAAAAGTTCTGAAACAAGAAAAAAAAAAAAGATCCATTTGTCAACTAGTGATGTCTTCTATAACTGAACTTTTAGTTTATTGCAGTTAAATGGAAAATGAACTGGCTTTGGTGAAGAACATGTCTCACCCATAAAAAGGCATCTCTCCACACTGGTCACCTTCTGAATGGAGCAAATACAGAGAGCTTACCCAAAGATTCTCAGTGTGGGATTGAGGTGTTTATTTTCCCGATTAGAGGAACCAAGGTAAAGTGGCACTTGGTCTCTCTTCCCCTGGGTGCGGTGGACTTGAAAATTCAATTTTCTTTCCCCCAACCAGTCTGAGCCCTCTGGCCCCTGATGCTAGGAGGGGGATGCACCTTCCAAAATTTTAGTGGGAGACAATTAATATGTAGTAGAGGCTCTTTCCCTACCATGTGTAACTAAAAAGAGCAAGGAGACTATTTGTAATACACAGAAAATACTCAACAATGTTCTTCATAACCTGCATGGGAGCAACTGCTGACAATATCTTCATCATTAACATCCTAATGTGTTCAGGCATTCTCTTCCCTTAGAGCTCATTATACTCTGGGTGAAGAGGCTCCATCAATTTTCATCGGTATGCTAAACACTAACTAGCTGCTCCTTAAGGCTTTGCTTTTTTGCTTTCTTCTTCCTTTTAGCCTTACTGACAAAATGAAGAAACATGAGTAGAGACTCTCCATGACCAGTTGAAGATCTGATGTTCTACAGTTTTAATACATATAAATAATATTTCACATATAATATATATGACTCTGGGCTAAATATAAAACCTGTCTTTTTTATAGTTTAACACATTACAAAGGAAAATCTTAAATACAAAGATACATGACTCATAGGAATCTAATTCCATTACAGAAGAGTAAGCTTTAACAAATTTCTTAAAATTTGGGCAACTGTTCCAGACTCCAATGATATATTTACTATGTCAAGTGTGGGTTATATCATTCCAGACATTTTGGAAAGTCCTGTGTTTTACGTGTTCATGCATCTGTGTTCTGAATGGTTAATCTCATTCTGGCAGCTAATTTCAAATTTGGGCTGCTGTTCTGTGCATTTAAAATGTTATGCTCTTTGCTCTTGATATATAAATAGGAGAGTAAATATGGCTGCTTAAGGATGCTACCAGACATTCTGTTTTCCATTCAGTTCAAGGTCTTTGGTGTGACAGTCTGCCTGGTGGCTTTACTAGCTGATGGCAGGTACTTGGTAGGGAACAGAAGAAAGCATGCTGGACTCCTAAAGAAAAGCTTCAGTGTTTCAAAGTCACCACGTAGAATTTAAATTGTTACATCTTTAATATGGAAACATGGTTTATTACCCAGATTTTACCAGAGATGTTCAATTTCTGTGGATATATTCTAGAACCTATATTAAACTTAGAGCTTGAAAATTTATAATAAACTTAAGCACACATGCTACACTGACCAGCTCTGACTAATGACTCCTAGATACAATCTCCAGCTCCACACATGCACTGAGAGGCCAGAACTGGAGAGATGAAGGGATAAAAGGCATGATGGTATAAAATGGGGAGAGGGATGACAACAGAGGCAGGACTAATGCTATGTAGCTACACTTTCCTGCAGCTCTCTGCCAGTGACCCAGGCAATGTGGCGATGCCTCATGTTTGTGGTACTTCAATTCAAATCTACACATAGCAATCTCTAGCTTTCCAAAGGAGGCCGCTACTCCTCCTGCCATTATTGTTACAGGGTCCAGTAAGGCACTGTGTGTTCCTGGAGCTGAAAAGGGTGTGGTCATCCTTGATGCAGATGGGTGCTATCAATTCACATGCCATAGATTATATCCATTTCTATTTCTTGCTGGTATCTAATGTAAGGTCATTGTGAGGAAAGTGCTAAGCTAAACAAAGAGTCATGTTTTTGCTACTGAAATGCTCATAGCTTGAAAATTCATAAAGTGTCATGGCCATTAACTGGAATTTGGTCATGACTGACCATGCGACAAGCACAGTGTGAAAACTCTGTGTTTCTACATATCTCTGTATGTGCAAGACATTCTATTATATGGAGATTACAAGTCAAAATATTTGGCACTAAAAGTAGAAGACCTAATTACAATGAAAATTTCAGCATGTGGGTTTTTAAACAGTCACAGACTTGCTGCAAACCTATTAAAAGTCACATCATATAAGCCCTAAGCAGTTTCTTATGAATCTCGTCTCTATGCTAATACAGCCAAATGGTAAACACAATCTTGGAAATAGGAAGGCCAATGTTATTCCATTAACCTTATATGTTATCCTATTTACTCTCCTATCTTTAAAGAATAAATTATAATATCCTCTAGTTCTCTAATTACTGGACAGTTTGACCATGACAATGTATGGACTTTTTTTTAGTTATGTTCTGTAAACTTAACAGGCTAATCAATTATTTTGTGAGAGATTTCAGTGAAAGGCAATGACAGGCAAACTGTTTACATTAAAAGACTATCAAAGTTATTGTGCACTCAGTTTCATCCAAACCTGCTGTTTCCGTAGCTCTGACAGGCTGACCTCTCTTGTTGTGTGTGCCACATTGCTGTCATTATGGAAGAGACCTTCTCCAGCAATTGGGCTGATAGCAAATAAATGGAAATGTGGTGAAACCTTGAGGAAGTAACAACTTGTTCAGCATGATGAGGGAGAGCTGTGGCTGTGAAATAGGCCTATGTACAGCAGGGAAGGAATAACTGTTGTCAGTACTAATGTATTCACTATCAAGTCTGAAGCAGCCAACTGATAGCAGGGGTGAAATTTATTGCACCTGTCTCATTAGCAAACTTTCAACATAAAAACAGTGGCCTTGCACTGTAACATAGCTACCATGCTCTAAAAGTTCAATACATATTGCAGTATAAGGAACACATCTCAAAGCTGCCACAGCTTTGCGGTTTTCCACGATTATGTAATTCAATGTCATTTACGATGATCAAATAGCACACTAGCCAGAAGCTGGCTCAAAGACAATAAAAATATCAGTTTCAATGTAAGAAGCAAAATCATGAACTTGAACTCAGAACAAGCTTTTATGTATGAGGTAGAGATCTATAGTCGAAAGGGTAGGAGCCGGGTGTGGTGGCGCATGCCTGTAATCCAAGCACTTGGGAGGCTGAGGCAGGAGGATTGGTGTGAGTTCGAGACCAGCCTGGACTACAAAAGTGAGCTCAAGGCCAGCCTCAACTGCATAGCAAGACCCTGTCTCAAAAAAAAGACCAAAAAAAAAAAAAGAAAGGGAAATAACACAGTGAAATGGGGGAAAGCTGGAAGAGCAGTTGTTTGCTGGAAGTTGAACAGGCTTGAATTATAGCTGGGCCGCTAGCATCTAGTTGGAAAGTCCATGGTCTCCAGTAACACACTTCAAATGAAGTGTACATTGCAAAGCCCACCAAGGTAATCCTTAGACAGTTAAACAAATTGGGGTACACTGGAACTACTTAGCATAATGTGCCCAAACGCAGCCCACTAGATTGTCTTTGTGTTCAAAGGAAATTTGATTTGTTCGATTGGGCTTTAAAACATCAAGATCTCATGCCAGACGTTTTCTAGAGTCCTTTGACTGAGCTTGAGCACTAATTGAACACTTCCAGTGAGATTGGTTTCTTCTGAACTTCTAACTGGACATAATGAAGTCCTTTAAGCTTTTGGGTTAATTCATAGGAAGATGTTACTAATATTAAAATACCCTAACGCTGCTTTGTAGCAACACCTGTTTCATTCACAACGTTCATGTTACTAAAGATGGCTGCTTCTGTTGCTGAGTTGAGGTGACTGGGTGTGAGACAGCTATGTGCAGATGAAAAAGGGCTTCGGAGTCCAAGTGTCACAAACTACCCTCCACCAGAGGACAACATACTGCACATTTAGAGTTGTGTAATGATATCCTGCAATGCCACATTAAACACATGTTTACTGGAATCTATGAATATGTGCTGGAGGGTGCGTTTGAATTGGCCCACCAGCCATTCAAGAAGCTTTGGGAATATGTCAAATTTTGGATAGCTTAAAACTTTAAAGACAGCAATTTTAATAAAGCTGTCGATAGAATTTCTTTGTTAAAAAAACATTTGAGACTGATTAGGGTGCTTATAATGAAAGAGAAGCACAAGGTCTGTATCTTTAGATCTTTTATTGAACTGTAAGCCCAGCATCAATAACTGTTTCTCATCTCTAAATGAAAATTGATTCCAGGTTTAACTCCTCTTTTTCAGGAGTTCCTTTAATTCTGAGAAATGTAAGGAAGAAGAATTTGACAGAAAGAAAAACTGAGGTTTCAGTGGTGTGCGGTATGGGAATGTGGAGAACACACCACATTCCTGCACACAGGAAGCTGTCCTGTTGCCTCATGGCCACTCCCTAGCCAAAGGCCAGCAGCATGCTCCTAACGGTACTGCTGCCAGCCCTCAATGACTGGCTGGAAAGTGGCAATGCAGTAGATGTTGCATGGGAACACCAAGGTTGGATTCACATCTATGATGCCAATAGCATCAGAAGGAGTAACTCGCAGTTATCTGGGCGATGGACAACATGAGACCACTCCTCCTAAAGCCTAATCAGGCCGTTGACAACCAACTACTTTTAACAACCAAAATGAACACGTTATAACATACTTTTTTTTTTTGCTTATGGTAAAATTTCTTTATTTATTTTCTTAGACTAAACACTCTCACACATTTAGTGATGTTTTCATGTTACTTTGAGGGCTTTTAATGATTGCTGATGCTTGGTTGTTCCTCCACATCAATTTTTGCTTTTTAAAGTAATTTTTATTTTTATGTATTTTATTTTTTTATTTTTTAATTTAAATTTAACAATGGTTATATTATATATTTTCATCATCAGATCAGTTTAGATTAAAAGATATAGGTATATAAGATTGATCAAACAATTAAACATTAACACTTTCAGTAAACATTACTTTTGTTTTCTTTTTCTTTAACCCTTTCATTTTTAACAGTTGACACATTCCATATTGTCCTCACAATAGTTCTACAGAGCACAGTGTATACACAGACACAAACTAAAAACTACTGTGCTAGATTCTAGTAGTTTTCTCTAATCTTGTAACATGCAACATTGACCTCGAGTGATATCTGTCTCACCCCAAGTAACATCTACAAGGACCGCAAAGAAGAATCACTACTCTGTGTGTAGTACATATGGTTTTCAAGGCACTTGCTCTTTTGTTATCCTTAGAAGGCATTCATTTCTATGTACATGCGTACATGATCTTCATTTGATCCTCATGATAAACGTTTCATCCTAGCTTACCGGTGAGGCATCTGAGACAGAGATGCTACGCAATCTGCACAATGTGATGCAGCTAGTATGTGAGTTGGGGATGTAAGCCCAGGCTTTCCTAGTTGAAAGGCCATGCTCTTCATGACAACACTTAAGTCCTCAGGGCCAGCCACACCCAGATAATGTAAAGATAAGACAGAAACTTTTCATGCAAGTTTTCCATAAGCAGGCTATTTTCGATGTACATAATTCAGCAATGCTCTTTACTATCCCATTCCTTACAAAAAAAAGTGAAAGGAAGTATATTCAGCACCTTAAAGAATATAAGACTTTTAGATCAGTTTCAGCAGTAGCAATCATGCTGATAACTAACACATCAGTACAGCAGTAAGCACGTACTCTGCACTAAGCTTAGGGTCAAGTGCTTTGGTTTGTATGGGTTTATCAATTCATTGAATTCCAACTAAACCCCAGTGAAATAGGTACTATTGTTACTTCCATTTTATAGCCACTTACATCTGCTTAAGATCATCCAGTTTGAGAGTGCCAGAGCTGTGACTGAAACTCACATCTGTCTGACCACATAGCTTTTCTCTTCTTACCCACTTGCCTACATTGTCCCAGCAGCAGCAGACGACTTTGGAGCGCACTGGATATGTCTGCTTCCCAGACAGAGGCCAACCATGAAAGGAAAATGTAACAGGCAAAGTACATGTCAAGAACAACCAAACTTTAAGTATCTTCAGGGTGTAACCTTTGTCACTTCCCCATTGAAAACGTGTGTGTACATGATTACATATCTCAGAATTTAAAGAGGCACTAGAAAGTGAAATGTCTTGTTAAAACTTTTCTTATAGTTTTCATTCTCCATGGTTAGGTGGGCATGTAGCATCTTCAATATGTATATTATAATTCACCCATTCTGTCCTCAAGTTTTGAATTCCTATTTGAGGAGGTAAGACTTAGCTTTTGAACACATTTTGACTGCTCTCTTGTTTTTTGCACACAGGACCTGTCTGCCTGCCTGCTCAGAACAGCTACTACTCCTTTGGCAAAGGTCAGGGTTGCACAGAAAAAGGGAAGATTGTTCTGACTATAGTATGCTGGTAGTGAGATGCTAAATTAGAACCTGTCGCATCTTCATAGAGAAGCCTTTTAAAATGCATCCTCTTGAGATTTTTAAAGTCCAATCACAGCACAAAGGCTTTGGAATTGTTCTCAAAAATGATTGGTGCATACTCTGTAAATCTGGGTAACTTGGATTTCCCTCCCATATGTCAGGATGAGACAATTGTGGATGAGATGATATGAGTATGTTGCCAAACAGTGCATGGGTACTTACTGAATATGCCATGCCATCATGAATTCAGACCAATGGCACAGTCTGGCCTCTTGGGCACACCACGTAATGTACTGCACATTTGTCTGTGCATTGCCCTCCAATCATTGTGCCATAGATAGAAATGACTATGTAATTCCTATGCTCTGTCAGGAGGCTCCAGACTACCTCTAGGGTTTATTTTGAGGTCTAAATGAGACAGCACATTTAACTTGTGCCTGGTATAGGTCACAAGTTCTTGCAAAAGTGAGAGTCTTAGTATATCTCGTCCTGATGCTACTAGATGTGTGACAGCTGCAACTAGAACACAAGGGGATGATATTATATTACCCGTGCAACATTATGTTATTGTAATGGAAATGATTTTGGCAGTTCTTCAATAAGATAAACAAGAATTTACAATAGAGCACTGTAGTTTGTCTTCTAAGTACATACCCTTAAAAATCCAAAAATGAGCCCGTGGAAAAACAATCTTACACTCAGTGTTCATAGCAGCATTACTGACAGTGGTCAAAAGGTAGAAAAAATTGAGAATGAATGGATAAACAAAATGTGGTTTAATTCATACGATGGAATACTACTCAGCCATAGAACAGAATTAAGTGATGTTAAATGGTACAACACAGAAGGACCTAGAAAGCATTATGGGAAGTAGAAGAAGTTCAACATAAAATGATACATATGGTTGGATTCCAGATATGTGAAAGAGAGAAATCCATGGGGACAAAAAGTAGCTTGGTGCTTGTGAGGAGCTAAAGGAAAGAGACAATGAGAACTAAGTGCTTCATGAGTATGGGATTTCCATTTATTTTATTTCATTTGTTTGTTACAGGGTCTTACTATTGAAGCCCAGGTTCTGGGGCCAGCATGGCATATGGTACCATGAAACAAACTTGAGATCTAAGCTTATGCCACTGAGCTATGTCCCTAGCCCAGGATATCCATTTAGAGTTATGAATATATTGTGAAATTGGGAATCAATGCACAACTTTGTGAATGTCCTAAATGCCACTACATTGCACTTTAAAATGGTGACTTTTATATTTTCTGAATTTTACCACAACAAAAAACAAAATTATGTTAATTAACACGTTACAAGACAATACTAGGCCTTATAGAACAAGAACTCCACAAAATGCTGCTTCCTTCACTGGGGCCATTACTGCACAAGCTTAGAGCCCTTTAACTAGTCCTCCAGCTGTATAGGGGGTGGCTTCTTCGCAGACACTAACTTCATGTCTGCTTCTTGCTTGCTGTACTACTCACTTACAAGGAATAGCTTATCACTTATTTGCTTTAAGTTTACCAGTTCAACATCCCCAACAAATTGTGAGGATGTAAACCTTGCTGAGGAAGAAGACATAACTGGTGTAAAAGCAGCAAATGCTGAAGTGGTTCTGAGTCATAATCCATCTGCTGGTCTCACCTCTTGTATAACATCAGCACAGGTACCTTGAAAACCTGGTTGACTCATGTCAATGGGCCTGAAGGTACTTACTATGGTAAATTCAGAAAATAACTTTATGAGCTAAAAAGCAGAGTGAACTGGTATTATAGTATAGAGAGGAAGAAGTCAATGTGCAAAATGTACTTTCACTTGCTGTTGGGGTCAGCTTTAAATATTTCCATTAAAAATGTAAAGCCATATCTTTCAAAATCAGTGATCTAGCTTGTTTTGTTTGGGTTTTGTCGTTTGCAAATCTTATGATCTTGTCACTGATGTGTAAAATGTGGAAAGCAGAAATGATCTCAAAGTAAGTGTACATTTTACATTTGATATGAGATTCACAGCCCAGGGAGACAGGAGACTCAATGTTTGCATTCTGTGAATGTACAGAAAGCTCCTTTGCAAACAATCCTGAAATTGGCTCAGGCTGGCATGGTATCTTTTTCACTTATCCTGTGCATGCTGTTGATAAACTACCCAAGTGACAAGGTATACTTTTTAAAAAAATATAATTAAAACTCTAAGTAATCCTTGTCTATTCCATATTTGAGGGCATTAGCACACCCAGAAGCTCCCGTATGCAAACCAGACCTCCCTCACAGAGAAAATACACACAGGCAATATTCCCTTTCACGATGCTGCTGTTCTCATGAGTCACAATTGCTCCGGTGGCCTTTTCAAATCCAGAAGTCCATTCTCTCTGGATAAGCACAAAGCATATGCTCCTGCCTTCTCCTTTGCTAGGAAAGTGCTAGAAATACTTATCGAATGCAGAATGGAAGAAGATAAATACAGCAGCAAGTTTTTGCCAAATGTTGCTTGCCTGAAGGCCTGTATAAGCTGCAAGATGTAAAGTATTGACTTTCAGCTGAATTTGGAAGTGGAAACGCCTGGGAAAGGTAGATGGAGTAGTCACCTAATTAATGAGTATGAGCTCCAAGTCACCCCATAGAGTCACCAAATGGACATTAGTCCTCATTCTAGACAAAAAGCAGTGCCAGAGAGGGAAAGACAATCTTTCTTACTAATTGATGGCCTGTATTTTTTCATGGAAGGCAGAGAGGGGGGAAGGTAAAATAGGATCTGTTCCAGAACATCAGCCTCTCTTTGCTCCTTCTCCTTTCTCCAGAGCCCAGCAATGAAGCACTGAAATGGCCTGTGTTTCGCAAACGCATTCGAACTCCTTTGGTCCCTCCCCTCAGTTTCCAGACCACTCTGAGCTGCTCCTACCTGGTAGAGCTCCGTGGCTGTGCACTGAGTGGTCAAGGTCTTCACAGGCTCAAGGTCATCCTCATCACTGCTCAGCTTTAGGTCATCTTCAAGCATCCTGCAGAGAAATCAGAGTTAACATCTTTCCTAAAATCTTGCTCAGGTACATCATGTAAAAACCATAAAGTACTGGAGTTGCAACTTGACAGCTGTGATTCTGTCAAAGGTGTAAAGCGAACCAAGATTCTTTTTAACTAATTGTATATTTGAGCTCTTATATTTATGTCATACTCTGGACAGATCTTCCCCTCTACAATTCTCCTAAATCAAGAGAAAAAAGACTGTTGCAGCATCTCCAGGGGTTACCAGAGTCAGTATATTCTGACTACTAAAAGTACAATAAGTGTACTGATCAATCATTGTTTAGGGTAGAAGTGAGACATGGCACTGGGTCCTTGTGGAATGGGGTGCCCTGAATCTGCCAGGCAAGAATGGAGCACACTAATAGCCCCCTGCTCTACATGCTATTGGTGAGTCCTGCTGGGGCTCTTCTCTTGGTAGTCAAAAGGTCCAATGGGCTTTTTCAGTCCTCTGCTGCCAGCCAGGTCAGGAAAGAGCTGAGTGAGAAATGTCTACTCATTAACCTTTTGATATAGGACTCATCTCTTCCTGTGAAGTTTGATCCAGAAGATGTAAGCCCATGGCACAGATAAGAAATCTTTGTCTGCTAAAGCCAGGTACCTGAGAAATATGAGTGGTGTGGATTTGGGTGATGAACTAGCTCTTTCCAAATTGTTTACTGGGCACAGAAAGCCTTTGGTTTCACCAGTGGCATTAATTCTGATGCCATCTATCTTCACTATCTCCAAGATTGAGCTCCAGCAGGACAGATAGCCTATTATCATAGAATTCCAGGTATGCAGCCTTCGAAGGTCACCTGTTGTTCTTATTTTCATTTATTAAACACTACTTCAGACCTTGTTGCTCCGTGTCACAGAGAGCAACGTGTTCAGTCTCTCTGGACCTATTCCCCATTCCCAAGCATGCCATCCTCTTTCTTGCTTCTAGGCTTCACTCTAAGGCTGGGTTTCCATTCCTTAACTCTGGCATTCTTTCTCCTTTTGTCCCTTTTTTTCATTTTTTTTTTCACCTGGATTTGAACTCAGGGCCTTGTGCTTTCCAGGCAGGCACTATGCCCACGGAGCTACATCCCCAGTCAACTCTGACTCAGGCAGATTCCACATTTTCCACAAATGCTTTCTAGAAAGAAACTATCTTAGAAAAGATAGCATTTTCCTCTGGTGCCTACACCCAACCCTGCTTATATCACACCAGTGTTTTCCACTGGTTCCCTCTCCCTAAGAAGTCTTAACTTCCAGACAGGCAGTGGGAGCAGCATATTCACCGCTGTCTTCACTGCAGTATCTTTCGAAGAAGAATAATTTTGCCTCAAACTCCATTCGCAGACCCAGAAAAAAAAAAGTTTTAGAGAGGTAAGTGACACACCTAGTGAGTATCATAGCCAGTCCCCATCACATTTCTGTCTTTCTCCCTATATATTTTTACCAGGAAAAAAGATAGAAAGGAAGTTCAAGCTCCTACTTTGACAAATAAGGTATGGTATTATGTTGGAGACTGTGTAAGAAAGAGGTTGAGATTGGAGTGAGTGTCCAATAATTCTCCAAAGGAAGCTCAGCTTTCTCTTTCATACTTAGCCTCCTAGGCCTAGGATATGTTCACTGAGATCTGAGAACCATGATGAGAGAGAGAAAGGATGATTGGTGAGGACAACTAGTAGTGTTGGGTTCACATAAATGAAATTTGTGGGATTTATGACTATCCTTCAAGAGACCAATGGATGTTTTGAAGATCGCTGACAAGAAGAAAAATGTATCTTGGTATTTCTTTTGAAGTTACAGGCTTATGAGTTTGACAAATAGTTCTTTATAACAAATTGTGGTAAATGACTGAATCATTCTTATAAGCTATACAATTTACAATTCAAATATTTAAAAATCACCTCTCTTTATCAAGTCCTCTCTCTCTCTGTCTCTAAGCTATGTGTATATCTCAACACAAGTAAGGAATATTTACACGTTAACTTTTATCGAGGTGTCAAGCCAGGTTTGGTGGCATGGGCCTATAATCCTAATACTCAAGAAGCTGAGGCAAGAGGATTACCATGAGTTTGAGGCCAGCCTAGTCTACTTGGTGAGCTCATGACTGGCCTAAACTACACAGAGAAGTTTTGCCTCAACAAACAAATGAGCAAAAAGACCAAACCTACCAAAAACCCAATGATATATGTGTTGAAAGAAAAAATTACGGCCAATTCCTATAATTAGTGGAACCAGGAAAAGGGCAACATGCTTATTAGCTACCCAGAATTGAGTACTCTTAATGACCTTATGAATATCTCTTTCTAGGCTTCCTTTCCAATCCAGAGCTCTGAAGCTTAGAGAAGTTATGGAATTTTCTCATGACAGCATGGCTAGAAATCATAGAGGCAAACATGAGAGCCAAACCTTCCCAACCAGAACTTGAGAGTATACAGTTTGTCTGACGGTCACAACTCATAAAGAACAGTGCATCGGGGTCCAGCGGGATGGCTCAGTGGTCTAAAGCGCCTGCTTGGGAAAGCTTGGGCGGCTTCAGGGACCGCGGTTCGATCCCCGGCACCACATGCTGTGCCAGCCCTGCCCTCAGGGCGTGGGCTGAGCCAGCCATAAAAATGAGTGAATAAGCAAATAAAGGTTATTAAACAAGAAAAACATAAATAAATTAAAAAAAAAAGAACAGTGCATCAAAAATGATGCTATACCAGATGAACATGAAGTAATTGTGGGCTAATCAAAAGCTCTGAGGTGTTGGAAAAGTCCCATACGAGTTCTGAGCCTCAACTGTGTCCCTCTTCTGTTCCATGCAGCAATAATCTCAGGGGGTTCAGGAGGATGGTAGCAAGAGCTAATGCATGTGAAGTATTTTACAAAAATACAAAAAGAATGCAGGCCATCACAAGCTTGGAAAGATGCTGTCTTAGTGGAGATCAATGGACATTGGTGATACAAACAATTATCACAAGGGGTAGTCTCTGTGCACCCCATCTCCTCTCATGTAAATTTGCTGAACAAATAGAAGATAAGCCATGGTGACTCAGGAAGTGTCTATGGCCAACTCAATGCTGGGTCTAGGAATGGGATCATGGCCTGTAGCTTACTGTCCTTCAGGCAGAACAAATACTCTGAGGCAGAGCACCAACCTCCAAACTCAGCAGCTATTTCACTCCCCAATCAATGCTGTAAAATTTCTACATGGAAATCAAATGTTCTCCTATGTGTGACTCTGGAAATAGTCAAGCAATTTGCATAGTGATGTACCCTAACACTTGCCCCATGCAATAAGCTCACTATGGATTTGGTTGCTAATAAAGGACAATTTGATGTATATATTCAGGTTCTAGGAATACAAGTCGAGGAAGTAACTAGAAAGGCAAAAAATACCCACTTATCTCAAGAGGTATTAGGCATTCATTTCATTCCACTCCTTCCCTGACCTATTAAGCTTTATTATTGAATATACATGCACTTGTTTGCATTTTCATCCTTGTCTAATGCTAGAAATGACTCAAGGGAGAGCATAGGATTATGGAAGAGTTTGAATTTAATTATTATAGCAGCACCACTCATACCCACTGCAGTTAGGTTCATCTCAGCAGAAAATGGTAATCTCTTTTCATGAGGTTATAATTCCATAGACAAATTTAACACACGCTGGATATCCCAGAATGTGAAGAAAGCATGTCATATGTATGGATATCTTCTTGTTTGTAATATGAAAAGTAACAACTGTTCTTTAACCTTTCAATTAGATGAAAGTAGAATAAAGTGTATTTCTTTAACGGTTTCAATTGTCAGTTTAGAGGCTAGTGGTGTGGAATGCCTGCCATTCTGTGAAAACACTGTTTTGGTTATTGGTATAGATTATAATTTCTATAATATCAAGTAGAATAGACCATGAAAATTTCAAAAATACTGGTCCTCTGCCTGAGGAAATGATACTATAATAATCTCAAAAAGTGACATTTGAAGCAGACAAGAGATTAAGAAAAAAAAAAAAAAAAAAGAACAAAGGCTAGGTCTGGTGACACATGCCTGCAATTCCAGCACTCTCGTAAACTCAAGCAAGAGGATTGTAAGTTCCAGCCCAAGATGGCCAATTTAGTGAGAGCTTACCTCAAATTAAATATATGTGAATGTGTTGGATTCAACTGAGAGAGAGAGGGAGAATATTAAGGAAGCACTGACACTGAGAAAAGGAGGAAGAGTCCTGCTTTCATCTCCTCTGTCCCTGTGTCTCAAGCTGGAACCCATTGACTTTAAAGGCTCTTTGCTTGGTGACTTCAGAGAAGGAAAAGTGGAAGGCTTAAAATATCATTACAGGGCAGTCCATAGGAATGAAGCTCTTGGTCGATGGAGCATGGGCTCGAGTAGGTGTGACCTATGTCACTGTGTCACTTGGACATAGAGCGCAAAAATCTATAACATCCACAATATGTGGCCCTACAGCCTTCATCTGGTGGGCAAGCCCCTTCGATTATCAGGATCATAGTTGATAGGAAGTGTAGAGCATTTGGAGTCACTGTGTACCTTCATGTATCTTCTGTGTGCTAGTGTGAATAATTCTCTAGCGTGCACACATGAAGACCAGAATTGTGATGGAGTTGGAGCTACAACAAGTGCTGCTGTAGGAGCGAGGAAGGTGGTTTCACTCTGGTTTCAAGTTCTCAGCAAATGATGAACAAAGGTAGCCTCTGACCTAGTGTTTTGGGGGAATTTCTGCTTACTAATTTAGATTATTATTGCTATCCCAAATTCCCAGAGCTTATGCAGTCAAAGTAAATTTCTGGAGGCTTCAAATACATCACAATGGGAATTGGGGTTAGTAGTACATCCCACAGAGTCTAGAGGATATCTGAGGATTTGTCCCCTCTCACCAGTCTGCTGCTTTAGGCCTTTTCTAGAATAGTAAGTTGGCTCTTTTGATGCATTCTGGGTCCTTCCTTTTCATAAAGCAAGTTAGAAAGAATGAAACAAGATCAGCATAGAACTATTCAGGGAATTGTTCTTTTGCTGCTTATTTTTCTGTAATTTTTGTGTCACTGAATCTTCCTGGTGGCAAGGCAAGTAGATGACAAGGAAGAGAGGTACTATTTCAGGAAGTGCTCCATTTAACTTGTCAAGGTTTTAACTTAGAATTTTCTATAACAATGGCTACCTCACTGTGAATCCTAGGAAACCCCAGTCTGAGGCTTGAGGCAGAGACAACCAGTTGTAAAATGTTTACTATATGGTACAGGGATGAATTTCCAAGATCCTGGCCTAATGCCACTCTTTGGGCCCACATGAAGCCTGGCACAGGCATGCACACCAGGGAAGCATTGTCCTCTGTAGCGAAGGCCTCCTAAATGAAGTTTCAGGAAATGGCCATCTCAGAAGACTGGCTCCTTTGCTAGGAGACTGGATGTTCTCTCAAGGACCATTTTTGGCAAAGTATAGCTCTCTCCCACTTCCACAGTGTCTAGGAGTAAAGAATAGGTTTGAAATTTTAACTGGTTGTAAAAAATTAAAAGAGGAATATCATTTCATGATATATAAAAATTGTATGGAAATCAGATTTCATTGTGCATGAATAAAATTTTATTGGAACACAATGATACCCATTCATTATCTATTGACAAACTCTTCTTTTGTGCTACAATGGTCAGGGTGAAGAACTGTAACACAGATGTAAACATAAAATATTTACTATTTGAACCTATGTTAGTTACTTCTTTGTTGCTTTGATTAAATCCCTGGTACCATAAATTAAAGTAAGAAAGTGTTATATGAGCTTCGACTTTATAGAAGTTTCAGTCCATAGATGGCTGGCTCTAAATCAGGGTGATGTGGCAGAGGGGCACCACAGAGGAGAAATAGTCCATAGTGTGGCAGGTAGGAGACAGCAATGCAGCAAGCAGCAGCCTTCTGTATTCTATGCTTCACCCTTAATCCCAACGTCATACTTTTGATCCCAGCATCAAACTCTCTATCCTAGTATTACACCCTCAATTCACATTCATATACCTTAATTCAGCCACCTTGGAAACTCCCCACTTACACATGTAGCTTTGAGGGACTGTCTAGATACAAGCCATAAGAGAGCCTTACAGAAAAGCATTGGCTGAGACCTACTTAAGGTCAACATTGTTCCAGCATGTAAGCTCAAGTATCTTTTCCCATGTTAAATGAAATCCCAGAAAGAATCCTAGATAAAAATAATAGAGAGCACTGCTGCTTTGGAGAGTCATATGGCGTGGAGGACTATACTCTTAAAGCAACTTTTTCAGCTAAATTTTGTTTTGTGGAGAACCGGAGTTTAAGTTAATGAACTTCTTTGAATATCAATTTACTACTCTATACAATGGGAATAATAATATCTATCTCTAAGATTAAGAGTTGAAGTGTTTGAAAACTGAGGTCCAAAAAGGCCTCAGTGTGCTACCATTCCTGTTGCTGGGGAAAAAAAAATCTGACACCTGTATCTTAAAGGAAGAGATGATGAATTTAGCTCATGGTTTTAGAAGACTTAGTCTATGTTTGGCTGGCGTGAAGACAGGAAAATCATAACAGACGGCTTTGGTGCAGGAAAGATGTCTCATTAATGATGGCTGGAAAGCAGCATAGGCTTTCCAGAGAAGAAGGAGCCAGGGACAGGATGAAGTCCACCAGGCCACGCCTCCACGCTCCACGAAGGCACACCCAGAAGTGTGCTTCACTAATTTCCTGTGCATCTCTTAAATGTGTCAAATTGGCAATCAAGATTAACCGTCACTAGCAGTAAGGAGCAAAAAAGAATCACTCCCTTTTCTTGGCCTAGATACATAGGACACATGTAGATTGTTATACACAAAGTCAAAGCGAATAGTATAAATCCTGATGTATAAGACACTTTAGCTGTATCATACTGACACCTCTCCAATGAAAGATATTTCCAATGACTTAGCAATGTGTTGCATGCACCACAGCACTACTGTGATATATTTTAGGTGTGTGTGTGTGTGTGTGTTGCTGATGGTGATGGTGGATGTGCATGTGTTTATGTGTATGAAAACATCTAGAAAAGAATTTCCCCTAGAGAAGATTATAACCTGGCAAAAGCAATCTAGACCTGAAAAAATTGTGGGGATAATTTAAAAAAATAAAGAAAAACTTTGGTCTTTAGGAAGGACTGCAGTATCCACATATGGTGTTGTAGACCCTTAAGTCCCAGCATTGTGGGAGGCTGAGGCAGGAGGACCACATTTTATCTCAACCTGGATAACTTAGGGAGATCTTGTCTCAAAATCTAAAAATTGAAAAGGGCCAAAGATGTAGCTTAATGTGAAGGTCCTGGGTTCAATTCCCCATAATAACAAAACCAACAAAAACAAATAGAGCATAAAATATACCCTAAGTATAGATCAACTCTTCCATAGGAGTGTAGAAGTCATCCTGAAAGAATTTCATAAGTCATACTAAGCAAAGTAAAAATACATCCACGTGGAATACTAGAGATTTACTCTTTCATTTAATAGACAAGTTGTTTGCCAGTGTGTTGAAAGCAATGATAAAAGGTTGACTGGAAGACTCGGCGTGGTGGGGCATGCCTGCAATCCCAGCTTCTGGGAGGCTGTAAACAGGCAGATAATTATGAGACCAAGCTAGTGGTGAGATCCTGAACACCATGTAGACCCTTCCCTAAAAGATAAAAAATTTAAAAAAAGATTGACTGGAGAAAGGAGGCAGGATGTGAGCAAATTAGATGGTCACTGTAGTAGTCCTGGAGGTGAAGGTGGTGACCTGGGTCAGGAAAGGGACAGCAAGAACCAGGAAGAAAAGAGAGGTGGGTCATGCCCACACACTGTACTCTGTAGAACGATTTTGAGGACAATATGCATTATGTCAACTTTCAAAGAAAAGAAAGGGAAAAAGAAAAAAAATAATGTTGATTTAGAAGGGTTAATGTTTAATTGTTTGATCAAGGTTATATACCTATATGTATTAATCTAAACTGATCTGATGATGAAAATATGTAATATATCTCGTGTTAAATTTAAACAATAAAAAAGGAAAAAAAAAAGAACAAAAAAAGAAAAGGGAAAAAAAACAAACAAAACAACAACAAAAAAAGACATTTTATAATTAGAATCAACTGAGTCTGCCCGTAGAATACCATGACACCCAGGGCCATCATCGCCACTCAGAGCACTACATCAAGCACTACCTTGCTGCATGCTAAACATGTACTCAAGCTGGTTAGCTCTATTCTCAATGGGTGGAAAAGACACATTTCTTACCAGGGAACTATCATGTTGGGAGTTGTCCTTCTCAGCCTTCCTTTAGCTTCTTAGGACAACTAGATGAGTGGGGAGAAGAAACTTCACTTCTACCTCCAAGGTACCTCATGATCCCAGAGGGTACCTCATTATTCCTGTTCTATCAGTTCCTAATTGGGAGAGGATTAAGTAAAGAACTCTTTGAGGGAGCTGAGCCATTAATCTCCAACTAAGGCAACTCTTCAAAAACAACTAAAATACTAAGTTGCTGTGAAGTGCACTACAGCTGATGCCTGCTGAAAGCCACTGTGCCTTACAATAAACTCGGTGGGAACAATGACCAATTCTTAGTTCTATCAAAAGCACTGCAAATTCTCAGCAGCCAGTAACACAGCACTTCATCTTGGAGTGCCTCAAACTATTTTTCAAATGTATTTCTAGAGAAAGGTTGTCAAGGAAGGCTGTTTATCTGCATTGACACAGATGAAGACAGGATTTCCTTCATGCAGAGACATAAGAAATCTACCTTTTATTTCTCATAAGTAAAATATTTGCTTTTGACAATTTAGACTCAGCCAACATATTGGCAGCAATGTTGGCGTTGTTTATGAAAATTGTACTTGATTTGCATGCTCAGGTCTTTCCGCTGCATCAAAGTGAATTCCCACACTTTAGATTAGGAAGTAAACTGCCTTATGATCTATATTGATAGTGTTTCAACTCCATAAAATCCTGGAATTTGCAAAGATGGCTCAGAATCCTATGAGCATCCCAGCAGCTGGCATTAGTTCAAGATGTCATGTACAAAGCTATGAAATACAGCAAGGTCAAGGCCAAGTCCTACCCGATCTGACTGGCAAAGTGAGATCAACTTTTAGATTTAGACAATCTACTGCTTACATGATGAAAGACAGAAAGACCTTCCCAAGGCACCAGTTCTCTCCATCTCCTTGATTTTGTGCCCCAAAACACAGGGTTTCAAAACCAAAGGAGCCAGATGATTACCGAGTGAGTTAGAGGATATTCTGTGGCTTAGGTCTCCACTTTGAATCTTAGTTTATCCCTGTTTAACAAGCTGCACTTCTAGTTAGTGGGAGAAGGGACAGAAGCCTTTTACATCCTTAGAACCGAGGAGGCAATGGGATGGTTTCATGACAGCCTTTCCCAGTAGATAGGAAGACAAGGCGGAATGTTCTTGAAGTCCATCTTGTGACCAGCTTCCTGTCTTGTCATCTGTAGGGACAATCACTAGGCATTTTGCTGTGGCTCAGGTCAGCTATGCTTCCAATTACAGGCTATGTGACCTATTTTCACATGCGCAGGGGTAGTGTAAAGCCATCCATTAGCAACATATTCCCCTATACTATTGGACATCCTAATCCATTGATCACTCCCACTTACGATGGCTACTTATCAGATTCCATTGCTTGGCTGTACTTTCTCATTTACCAATGTCTCATAGCAAATAAAGGTGTAAACAAGGCAGGGAGTGTCATTAACACCAAGGGAACAGCTGTTAATGGAATGTTTTCCTTAAAGGGTGCACATAAACTAAGCTGCCTATAGGAATACTCCACTTTAAGACCAAGGGCAGGCAGTAACCAGAATTAAGGAGTGTTGAGTATCCTTAAAGTTGAATAACTTGCCTCTATACACAACTAATTGACTTGCGTGTGGTTACTGAGTGTAGTTCAGGGCTTAATATATGGCTGGAGGTAGAGCCCCTACCAGATAGGAGCAAATCTAAGCCCTCACCAGAGAAGGGGACCATAAGAGTAACTCTTTATAAAATTGCTGTAACTATTGAGTGAAATATCCCATGTCGATCTCCTAGATTATAGTAATCAGCCAACTCTTATCATTTGCTGTGATTATTAAGTGAAAATAGTTCTGACTAAATGATCCTGAATGCATCAAGTATTATTTTATTTGGAAACAGAGAATTCAGAAAACTTCACAAACTAAACAAAATACTGAAGGAAAAGATCCAAACTTTTGCCACAGATAACTTATTGCGTGCCAGAAATGGAAGTAGGTCAATTTTCCAGTACAAAGTGAATCTTTGCTAATATTTTTATCAACTTTTTGAAATACAGAAAATTCAGATCTATACAAAATGCAAGTGAATGGTATATCATAGTATATTAATCTGAGAGACTCCAAGAATGCAGGAATGAAGTGAAAACAAGAAGTCTATCTGCATTATGTGTTACATCATCAACAAATAATATAATAACATCAAAGGATTTCCAAAACATACTAGGTAAAATGTCTTTACATTTCTGGATACAATCATTTTTTTTAATTAGGTAGAGAAGAACACTAGCTTTCTGGGTTAAGAATGTGTGAAAGTAAACTGTCAACCTAAGGAAAGTTTTAGTATGTATACAGTGATGCAGTGTTAGATCAATTCAGGGTTTTTTAGAAGTAGCTGTTCATTACAAGCGCCTGTTTTTTTTTTTTTTTTTTTTTTTTTTTTTTTTTTTTTTTTTTTTTTTTTTTTTTTTTTTTTTTTTTTTTTTTGTTTTGTTTTGTTTTGTTTTGTTTGTTTCATTTGGAACTTTTATTTTGGGGAAGAGTGAACATTTCTGAGTTCTTCATGTGTTCTAAGTATCAGTCCTCTGCGAGGAGTTGTTTCCTGATTTTACCTCAGTGCTGAGATTTCTTTGCCTTTGTTCCACTCTATTGGTGTCTCTTCCCTCCATGGAGGACACTGACAATCATGGACAGGGTTGTAAGTGTCCCCTGAGTCCCACAGTCCTGTTGTACATGGGAGCAATAAGTGCCTTATTATCTTATTATCATTTTTAAAAAAATTTCCTGTGTTGGGGAATCTCTTTCCTGGGTCTTAGTACTTGGCCGTTCTGTGGACAGCAGCACTGGTGCAGGGCTATGATATGCTTCTGTTCTGTTCCTGGTTTCTTGCGACACCTGGGCTGGAGTTGTCTAACTTGGCCACACCCAGCATGAGGGTGGCTTGACTGCAATGTGTCCAGGCTATCTCTGAAGCCACTTTGCTGCCTTCAGCCTGTCCTTTTACAGCATGGCCACAGTACCAGGTCTGGGCTAGTGGCCAGTTTCCCTCTGCCTCCCTCAAAACTCAGTATTATAGCCCAATGATGTTGTCTTTTGTTTACTGTCCTGTAGCAGACTTTATCTTTCTCCCCTTCCCAGAGTTGTTGCTTTTCTTTAGCACCGACTGAGAGGTGCACTCTCCCACTAGTCTCTGGCACAATGAAACTGACCTATTCCGAAGGGATTAGGAAGCGGCCTTATGCCATGGACATCCGGGGGTGCTTCACAGACTTGGCTGAGCTGGTCTTTACGAATTCCCCATCTCATCTCACAGAATAATTCCATTCAGACATGAGTGCTATCGAATCCTTGCCTTAACTGAGACTCTCTTTAGGTTTTCTACCTTTGGAAAAGGAGCACTATGCAACTGACTTCATTTATGTTGTTTTCCAACGTGCTCAAAATGATATTATTTTTTACCTATAACCAGTTTTGTCGGTCAGTGTGATGTGAGCACTATTTTTGTGGGAGTGGTTACCACTGTACGCCCACTTGTCTTTAATTTTTTTCATATTTTTATTGCATCTAATAAGAAATAACAATGTGACTGTTTCAAAACACAAATTTTGAACATATACTTTGAAGCACAGTGGAATCACAGATGACTATTTCAAATGGTTTTGTAATTTTGTATTAGTGTTGATTCCTGGGGTAGACAAACAGATCAATATCCAATGACACAATTTGTTCCGATAATCACTCCAATTTAAACAGTTTTGAAATATCGCATATGGCTCACACAAGGAATTTTTTTTCCACATAGGTAAAGATGGGATTACAAAATCAAATGAGAATCTCCATCTCCATTGCCATAGTACATAAATTACTAATCATTTAAAAACACATCACAGTTTTATTGACATTCCTGACAGTCTGCAAGCTTTATAAATACAGACATGCTAGGTAACCTGACAGAAAATGCGATCCTATTGTTCCAACAAAGTGAGAATTATTTTAGAAGGGGCTCCACAATGTCTGGACATATATTTTCCCTAAGTAACACTCTGAGGTATGCACTTCCCCTGAGAAGCCAACATTTATGTTGGTGTACTTGGCTGTAGAGCACATCTTGCACTGGCTCCAATACAAAAGAATTTTCTGAACATTTTGAGTAATGGGATTGAAATAATTTAATGGCTCCTTCTGTGCATGTTAAATGAGTTGCGTGATATATTTAGCATTTGAAGAAAATTTGTTTACACAATAAATTATAGCACATGGCACAATCGGAAAGCCAGTCATGTTGAGTCATTCTGGCTATCCTTGTCCAAATTTCAGCTTAGTGCACAAAGGTCCTCTGGGGCATATCAGTACACCACAGTAACTTCTTAGCCCTGTGATCCTGCACCACACACATAAGGTCATTATCATTGCTCTGCCACTGACTTCTAAAGAATGCTTGGACCAAGTGATTACTCGAATAGGGGGATTTGCAAAATGAGGGAGAACTTACTGTCAAGTTACATATGAATCTAAACTGTTGTGTACTACCATTTGTTAAAGCACTAAAAGGGGCTGGCTTTCTAATTCTGAAACACAAATATGACCCAGGTATCTACTGGATAAAGGCTCAAACAAAACCAAATTTCTAAGGAGCAATACTATGAAGGGGTAAGATAAAAAGGGTGAATCTAGTTAGGGCTCTTGCACATAGTAGAAGTGTAAATGTAGCAAACTAACTCCCCTCTCTGAATGACCCTCTTTGGGGGTTCTCTAATGGAAGGAGACAACTATGTACTTCTCAGAAACATTGCAAAGAGTAACCAAAATAGGGAAAATAATCTAATTGTAAATGTTTTTATAAGCATTACTACTTCCACTGTTATTAATATTAGGACAAATGTGACCCTGGTTTTTACATTAATGTACTAAGATACAGCCTTAAAAGATTCCTGAAAAAGGAAACCACTAGGTCTGTGGTTGAAGAAAGTTAAGCAAGAAAAGAAAGGCAGCAGTGTAAGTTTTTCATTTCATAGGTGAGCATATTAAGAAACTAGATACCTGTTCTTTATTGATTTGGCTTCATGTATGAAAATTTCAGTTATGAATAGTGCCTAAGCATTAGGCTATTTATGTCCAGCTATACATAGACTCACATTCTTGATAGATGAGCAAAGGAAACATAGATGTTTATAAAGAGAGCTATGCAGAGCAGTGGCAAATTCATTACTGGACTATAGTTACTATTGAATGTCTATGACCATACAATATATTCAGAATAAAAATATAGTTATCATGTGATGTCTAAAACCATCGTCTATTGAGAATAAGAATATAGTTATCATAAATAAAATTGTTTTAGTCATTCTAAGAATAACGTGTTATCTTGAACCTTTCATGTCTGAGGTGTAATTATGACTTGGGGGCTTAGCCCATGGCCCCGTCTCACTGTGAATTCAAGTCAGCCAGTATGAGCTAATACTAATGAGACTTGTTGAGGTAACCTGAATGTGTGCCAAACATTTACTTTTCTAAAAGTGCTGTGACAGACCAGATCATTAATGCCTCCCAAGAAATCCTGACAGTTGTAATTACATTTTCTGTCTTCAACAGAGAAAATTCAGAAACTTAGAGATTTAGGAAATTTAGGAAGAAAATATCAGGCATATATATGATCAGAGTCTGGTGCCTAGAATGAATAAATTAACTTGGAAACTGATCAATAAAATGACAAATAAAGCAAAGAGTAGGGAAAACATCTGGAAATTTTAAAATAGAAGATACTACTTCTATTTTATGACTACTGCTGTCTCCCTTCAATTCACATGGTGAAAGTCTACTGTGCGGTGAGATGGAATTTGGAGATGTGGCCTTTAAGAGAGATAATGAGATCATGAAGGCTCACTCCTATTGAGATTATTGTCTTTCTCAAAGGTTCAGGGCAACTCATGTCCGCTCACTCGCTCTCCTTCATTTGAGGAAACCAAGAAGAGAGCTGTCACCCTCTTCATACTGGCACTCTTATATTAGATTTCCCAGCTTCCAGAACTGTGGATAATAAATGTTGTTTAAGTCACTCATTCTATGATATTGTTAGGGCAGCCTGAACTGAGAAAGAAAGACAAATTGCTAGTAAACAAATGGGAAGATGATGGACATCGTTAACCATCAGAACGTATAGCTAGAGAGTGTGAAATAGCACAGTGTCTATCTGCTGAGAAACGGGCAAACATCAGGTAGGTGGTCAACTCATGCAACGGAATACTGCTCAGATACAAAGAGGAATTGAATGGTGAAAATGCTACAAAGTGAAGAAATCTCAAAAACATTGTGCTAATGTTACTAGAGCTCACATATTTAATGATTACAGTTACATGATATGTCTAAAGTAGGCAAATATATAGACATAGAAACTATAAAAATAGTCAAAGAATGATCGTTAGGAGTTGGGACAAGACATAGGCAAATGACTATTAATGTCGCCAGAAACTTTTGGGGTAACTAAAATATTTTGAAATTAGGTAGGGGTCATGGCTACCCATCTTTGTGACTATACCAAAAAATAACCTGGAATTACAAACCTCAAAATGTGAGTTTTGAGATCCATCTGCATCTCAAAAAGCTGTTACTCTTTAGTCTCGCAGCAAGTCAGACGTGCTAGAGGCAGCACAGATGGCATCCCTCACCCTCTAAATGTCAAAGTCCACATCCCTAAGCACCTTGTTTACTGGCCTTCACAGCAGAGATTGAGAGAATGTCTCAGATAAAACCCCAATTCACACTGAAACTACAGTTGATAAAGCCAGCAGAAAGCTCACCAAGGGACGATGTCTTTGTCTTCTCTTGAACAGACAAAGCATGACATGAAAGATTCACCTGTCTGGATGGAAGGAGTGGCCAAGCCAACATCCCATCTAGAAACCTCCTCTACCCTCCCTGACTTCACAATTGCCACACTAGAGGCCGGGAGAGACAGGACTCTCTGCAGTGGCCCCTTGTGACTGGACACCTTCCCCGCTCTCAGCCCCAATAAACTCTATAAGCAGATGCATGCTTAGTACGTACTGATGATGCAGATGAGTTGCTCTAATTAGATGTCAGGGCCATGGAAGGAGGCCGTATTTTAGCAAGTGAAAGGAAGCAGGGATGACCCTGCAGAATTGAAATTGGATTGATGTTTGCATACCAGGATTTACCAATGTGGGTAAAAGCAAACTGCTTCTATCTGAAAGGAGGGAAAGGGATTAGGTGTTGCTGCTCCAATGGGTGGCTACCCAGGTTGCAGCCTTTTCTCTTCTGCTGATTTCTTGCCAGCCCATTTCTTCCCCACCTAAATGATTTTCCAGACTGCGACACATGGGATTAGGAAATGGAGCTCCCATCAGGCCCAGCACGGACACACAGTTCCTATAGTAATGCAACTGTTAGATCACAGAACAACATAAATTGGGGTTCTCTTGAGCTGAGAAATAATGTTCCTTTAATCTCTTTTTCTTGTCTATAGTCTCTGTTTTTCACAATCATATATGTGGCTCTGCCCAAATGGCCTGGCAACTCTTCTTCACATGAAGGCAATGCTCCCACCCTCTTCCCACCATGAGGAGCTCAATATTTCCTGTCATTATCAGCTTTAAGAACTTTGGCTGTCTGGGAACTCAGTACAGACCTTGCAGCCATCCATGCACCCCTCACTGTGACTTGGACTCCTAGATCAGTCCAAGGAAAATGTGCAGGGCTGCTTTAGGCAGGATGCCCTGCCTCTGGGTGTGGTGGGTTAGCACTGATCTAGTTGCAGCAGCCAGCTGATCTGAATCAGCGTGATGTTGGGAGCAGAAGCCCAACTGAGGACTGTTGCCAACAGCATGGAAGGAGAACTGGAGGGGAAGACGCATGCTGTTGATTATCCTGGAGAAGCTTCTTGCCCTGGCTTTCTTGATATCTAGCGGCTGTCCTCATAGTGAGAAGAACTCCAGTTCTTGCTGACACTGAGGATGTCTGCGGTTCTTTTAGTGGAGCAGTGGTCCATACTTTGAGCATTACTTCCTAGCTCCAGTGCAGACCCCGTCAGCCTGCTGGCACGGACCTGTCATTCTGTTGGCACAAACTTTCTGGCTTCCACCGCTGACATTTGGACCTTCCGTGTAGATCCTTCACACAGATTTTCATGAGACATTGCTGTGGGCTCTAGGCCTTCTGGAGGATGTTACCGGGGATTCTAGGGCTTCTACTGAACATGTGGAGGACATTACGCTGGGATCTGGACCCTCAGCTGGAGCCTTTGCATCTGTAGTGTGTAAACAGATTTCTTGCATTCTTCAGCATTTGACATTTTGGTAAAATGTTATAAAATAATCTTATAAATTATATGTCCTGTTTTAAATGTGTTCCCTTGCAAGGCCTGACTACAACAATGACCTGTTCTCTGTGACACTGTGGGGTCACACTGCCCCTTGCCCTGGTCCTCTTTGATCTCCAGGCATGGAAGAACAGGTTGCCCCATTCTCATTTTTCTTGCTTTTGGTTATTTTTCATCATCCCCTTATCAAGGCCACACTGCCTTCTTTTTTAATATTTTTAAAAATATTTTTATTATTATTATGGCCAGCTCAGCCTGTCCTGGGGCTGGTGCAGCGTGTGGTGCCTGGGATCGAACCGCAGTCCCTGCAGTTGCCGAAGCTTTCCTAAGCAGGCACTTTAGACCACTGAGCCATCTCGCTTGCCCAAGATTGCCTTCCAAGTGTCTGCAAAACCTGAATCTGAGAGAGACAGCTGCTATTGTTAGTAATAACCCTTGCTTCTGTCCCTTTAGCAGGTCCTCACTTTTTCAGCTTTTCACAATGTACACCTTTCTTGAAAGCAGATGTGATTTAGTGGGACAACAATCTGATCGGTCACATGGTCTCCAGTGTATTTTGGTGGCCTAAAGTCCAACCACAGAGCCAGAGAATAAACTACAAGTAGGAAGATAAGCTGGGAAGAAGTCAGGCTCAGTTAAGGACACTAGAAAAAGCCACAGAGCAGAGCCACTTGCAAAGAATGTGGGGCCATTTCCTACAAATATCTGTCTCTGTATGAAAAAGTAAAGTGGTTCTCTTAAAAAAAAACAAAAAACAAAACAAAACAAAAAAACTCTTGCAGTAATTTCCCAAGTCATAGTTGGACCGACTTTCCTGGGTAATTAGAGCCAAAGTTTTCTCTGGAAATTAACTTCTTGCAGATGCATCTGAGGCCATCTCCTAAAATCTACGTCATTCTGACAGAGTGGAGAAGAGAAATTAAGGATGAGTTTGGGGGCACCTACAGTTTCCCACTTTTTAAGGTGGAACAGAGCTGACTAGCTGACCCTCAGAATCTGCTTCCATGTAGCAAAGTAAGTTCAGACAACAGGATAGTTAGGTTTGCCTCACGCTCGCCCCCAGTTCCTGGGTCAAGGATGCTACAGTTCAGTTGTTTTAAACCTCCCACTTTCAGTATTTTTCAAAAATATCCTCAAGAGACTCTCAGGCCTTAGCCCTGGCCTTACTTCCCAGTTTTCTCAAGTATGTGGGTAGGAAGGAATGTATTCATATCCCTAATTGCTATCTTTTCACATATTTGTCTCACCATATAATTATACTGGGGAGGACTTTATGGAGCTGATAGAAGCCTTCTTGCCAAGAGAAAATAGCCAGGAAGGTAACAGAGGAGTAGTGGGGGTTCTGCCTGAGACCAGTTCCCTGAAGTAGAGAGTAAGTAAAATTTGAGTAGTCTGAGCCTTTTGATTTCACAAAGCATCACCAACAATCAAACCTCAGCCAAACTCCATGGCACCCCTTGTCCTATTGTAGAAATTGTCTTCTTTCTGATTCTGTTAATGATTTTGCTTCCATAAACCTATTTTATTTAACTTTTGGTCTTTCCAATGATAAAGCTTCATTATGCTTCCAGTTGCATCTGACAGTGACCCTGGGGGCAGACTCACTCTTGTGGTTGTGTGGCATTTCAGAAGTTCAATGTTCTTGTAGCATGAGTTTGAGATCCTAAAAAGCTTAAGGCTTTAGCCTTTTGGAATATTCTGGACAGAAGACCTGAGAACAGGGAGTGAGGCATAGAGCACGGAAATCACCATACCTTCCAGAAAGGATAGCAGGAAGCAGGTCCAGAGTACAAGGTGGTTACTAATATTGGGGCTCTGGAAAGTACTGAAGTTTATGACCTCCCAGACAGGGAGGAGGAAGGGAAGAAGAGAGGAAGGGAAGAAGGTACAGAGAGAAAGAGAGAGAGAGAGAGAGAGAGAGAGAGAGAGAGAGAGAGAGAGAGAGAGAGAACACTGTTCTGCCCCATGGCACCCCTCTCTTCTGCATTCCCAAGCAAGCATCAGGCTGTGCTCTTCACCTTGCTAAGCTTGTGCGCCTTTGTGTGTATCATATACTGCCTCGCCTCCTTCATGTTTATGCTCAGCCAAGAACACTTTTGAGAGTTCTAGACTCCTCACTCCATTTCTATTACAATGTCCTCCAAATGCCGCAGAAGCCCAAGAAAGACAAAACTGAGCCCATTATGTCTCTTATGCCTCCACCTGTTTGTTTTACTTAAGTGTCTATGTATATATTTATGCATTAATTCACATGTTTTTTATTTTCACTTATCTTATTTTTTATTACCTTTTAATAAGAAATAACACTGTGACAGTTTCAAAACATATTACTAGTACATTCCCAATAATTGATACGATGCATATTTTTGTCCTAGTAGTAGTTACTCAGAGCACAGGATGTAGACATGATAATTTTTCTAATCATTATTGATACAAAACTTTCTCCTCATTGAACTAAGAGAAAGTAGTTGTATACATAGTCCAGTATGATATAATCATAGTGGGTTATTGGTAGAACTGGAAATGTCACAAGCTATTGATTTAAGCCTTTTACAGCTCAGCATACTAAGCTAGCTTTATGTTTTATGTCTCGTGGTTAAACTTTTCTGCTGGGTGGTTAAGAGCAAGTTAAAGCAACACCTGTATAACAGAACATGTAACTGTTGTATCTCCCAAGGTCAGTCAAATCCCCTCAAGATTTACCTTGAAACCATGTACAGCATTTTGTAGAACTGTTGTCAGTGTTGGCTGCTTATATAAGTCATGGCCATTGCTTGACCAACTTACTCTCTATGAAAGCCTGACAGAATGTTTTCTCTCTCTAGGTGGCTCTTCTTAGGCATACTATATATCATTAATCCATTTACTCTGTGGCGCCATTATCATGTTAAATAGAAAATTTGCGACACCACTGTGTTATAGGATGTTACAGCACAGGTTCTTTTATGTCCTGAATCCTCACTGACATTGAAGGACTAGGGACAAAATATGGGCTATCCTTGTAGCCTTTCTTTTTCTCTAATTTTTGGTCTTCAGGCTTACATTCTAAGCCCTCCACAAGAGAAGCTTTGTGATACTATTACTCTATAACACAGATAATTGAGGTTAATATCACTGTCTTTGTCAATATTAGACATTTTAGACCTAACTTGGAATCAGTAGTTTCCTTCAATCATTGATATTCTAATAAATCCCTATAGAATGTGATAAAAGCAGTTACAAATTTTTACACAGAAACTTAGAGATCTAAACATATACAAAATTGTTGCCAGTCAATCCCATGGCATTTTCACTTATTAGTATAATAAAATTCATACATTTTACCAATTTACAGTGGATTTAGCAGTGCTTTTCAGCACATTCAGAGTGCTGTATAGAGGTTACCATTTTCTAATTCCATAACACTTCCATGGTTCCAGAAAGACACCCTGTAACTTTTTGCTAAGCCATTTTTAGTCATAAAATGACCTTTCCACACTCCATCTGTTCTCCACCCTATAAATTTGCCTACCCTAAGTATTTCATATGAATGGAATCAGATACTGTATGTCCTTTTGTGCCTGACTTCCTCCACTCACTGCAAAATTTGCAAGATCTATCCATATCATGTGTACCAGTACCTCATTCTTATGCTTAAAGTTTGCATCTTTCATTTATGGTTTGAATGATGGCATCTCTTCTAAAATACATGATGATTTTAGAAGGGAACCAGCATACCAGTACAAAGAGGCAGGGCTTTACGAGGTGATTACGGCATGAATGGGATTAGAAACGCTCCTCTGTGTATGATAGGATATACTCATCAACAGTCGAAAATATAATTCAAAAATGCATCTAATATAGCAGAAGCAGGAAGTACAGATGGACATTTTGCAGACATTTTGTGATCAGAAAGCACAAAACACTGTATGCCATAAACCCCGTCACCACTGTCTCCTTGCTTCCCTACTGGGAGCTCACTACCACTGCCTCCAATTAGGGTGGGATGTGCTATGTAGCGATAGCCTAGGAAGGATCTAAACGAAAAGATTAAAGTGAGATTTCTCCTGATGCTTTCCCCCAGCACAAAGGTGAGAAATTAAATAGGGAACTATCATAAGTCTAGGCCATCTGTAGAGTGTCCTATATAAGTAGATATGGAAATAGCTACATTCTTTTTGTTCTTCCACTTCTCTAGCCATGGGAAGATGTAGCATTCTTCCTTCATGGGTTCTGGAACTGTGAAAAGATACGTTTCACTCCTTTGTAAATTACTCCATCTCAGTAATTTTTTTTTAGGAGTAGTAGCTTTTCTATAGTGCCACCATCCACTCACATGTCCAAACAAGTTTAGAATCATTTTCTAATTTACTGTCCCTCCCTTCACATTTCTCATCATTCAATCCCACTGCTGGGATTGCAGGCCTTCCATCCTGCTGCACCTGTCCTACCCCCTCAATCCTTCACTTTTTCAAGGTTTCACCATGTCTCAACTTGCCCAAAGTTAACTCTGTAAACTGTGATGCTCCCAATAAGATCTTTCAAGGGAAACAGATCCTACAGCACTTGGGAATCACTGCTGTGATGTTAGGGATCTGTAGAATTGTATGACCTTGAGGAAAGTAGGAACTAGGGCATGAGAAAGAAATGGTTTTGTGTGAAAAAGGGCTGGTTATGAGGTGGCTGACAGCGTGATGTGCAGGACAGGTCTTGGAAGCACCTGAGTGGCTTAAGGGGAAGGGTTGCCAGTTGTGCATTAGAAGGAGGCAGAGAATCTGGTCGTGAGGCTGCATTTCACTGTACCTATTTCTCCACTTGTGCTACATGTCTGGTTTCATGGGAAGTGCCTGGAGGGACTCAGGTTGTCAGTGGGCTGAAAAGGAAGTTCCAAAGTAAGGATAGAGTGTCAGAGGGGCTGAAGAGATGACTTTGCAAAAGGGCAACAGGTCTGCTAGCCTTTAGAGATTGAGGTATTTGTATACCTTCTGGAGTGACTTCGTCCTGAGTAATGAGTGGGAAGGGTTACAGAGTGGTAACTCTTATGTTTCTATTTTATAAGAGCACATGAGTACACTTAGCATCCATGCGGCCTCTTGTATTTACAGAAGTACTGTTCACATGACAGAAAATGCCACTTGGCTGATATGTGTACATGCTGTGGTTAATTGTTAAAGGATTAAGCAATTTCTTATTCAAGTATGGACTCACACTTAATGGTGTTCATGGGAGTTCTTTGGATCTACGTAGTTTTGAATATCTAATCTCTTGGTCTTCCAGGGAGAAGATAAAAGGGTTGAATCTACATTTAAGACCTTCTCTGGCTCTTCAGAAATGAACTCCAACATTCTGCAGCGTAACAAAATCTGTCAGGTTACTAAAAATGACTTTAATCACTTTAATCCATTCTTTGAGTTCCTTATTAGCACAAAATTGAATAAATGCAAAAATAACTACTTTTGCATAATTCTCAAGCTTGTGATTATGGAGACTGGAGCATTTTCAGGAACTTACAGCATATTTCTACATAGTTTTGCTTAATATTGATTAGTATACAGCCCCAGGCTACTCCTTTATCATATTCATGTTCATACTTTTCACCACCACTCATGTTGGAGTTCCTTATAATTGTAAGATACTTTTTCCTTCAGGGCTTCCAAGATCCATAGACTTCAGCCCTGTCCTGAAGCTGATGGTATTTCCCCATTGTTAGATGAAGGTGATCATAAATGGAGCATTGAGAAGTTACACTACACAGCAGGCTGTAAGGGTTTGTACCAGTCTAAAATATCCCCTAGTGTTAACATCTAGAATGTGCTGAGATTTCTACGCATGCTTAAAGCTGTTTCTATTTTTCTTATTTTCTGCTTCTGCTTCTTTAAGCAGGGACAATGACACCATTATAAAAGTGCCTGTCCCTGTACCATGTTTCCTACCAATTACACCTTATTTAATTTATAATACAAGTCAAAGTACATTCCAGGGAAAGGAACTTACTAAGATGACAGCTCCGTGGCACAAGTACCTGCCTGGCAAGTACAAGGTCATGAGTTTGAACCCTGGTCTCACAGAAAGAAAGAAAAGAGAAAGAAAGAAAGAAAGAAAGAAAGAAAGAAAGAAAGAAAGAAAGAAAGAAAGAAGAAAGAAGGAAGAAAAGAAAAGAAAAGAAAAGAAAAGAAAAGAAAAAAATTTTGAGGCTCATTTTGCCTGGGCCACAAATACACCTCCAAGGTCAATAGCCCAATAGTCTAAGTTTATGTACATTGCTCTCCCTGTGTCCTGAAAAGAAGAGGCAGGAGCAGTGCCATAGAAATAATCTTGTCGATTTCTTCTTGCCAACTAGGGTGTTAATTAGTGCCAATTAAGAATCTTCAGGGTTTTATTTATTTATTTATTTATTTATTTATTTATTTATTTTGCCTGTAGAATATCTGTCCATAGGCCTTGAACTCAAATCCCCAACTCATTTTCTCAAGGCCAAAAAAGATCAGCCAATAATTCAGTTTGGTGTCTGTGCATGGAGCTTGATTTTAAATACCTACACGGTTTTGGGATCTTGCTCTTTCCAATGGGTCCCTTCTAATATTCATGTCTACTCTGTCGGTCACTCATAGTTATTTTATTTTAACAATGATTCACTTGGTGAGATCTGCAGTGTACCAGCTGAGATAAGAAGTGGCAAAGATAAAACTATGGAGATCCGGGATCCTTGCTTATCCTATATTCTGCACTCTGCCTCATTTTTATAAAGCAATGTATTGTTCCTCAGATAAATGGTCTTTGTTTTGTCTTTAAAAGAAAATCCTGGTGGGGAAAAGACGAGTGCAAAATGGCTTCTCCCGAAGTGAGCCTATTCTGTGTGCGCAGTGCGCCTGTAAAAGCCTGCATCATTAGCGTTTGGTGATGCAAATGAAGGTGGTCCTGCTGTTTCTTTCTTCCTTTATAAAATGCTCTTTCAGTTCTTGTTTGGGACAGAACAAGACCTGGGCCACTGGCAGCGTGTTTTATTCTGTGTGGCCCGGAGAGGACTTTCTTTCATTCCAAGGCAGCTTTATAATGACATGTTATCATAGACAGTACCTAGGCTATCCTGTCTACTGCAAAATACTTCTGGAGATTTTCTGAATTCACTGCTGACTGGGAAAGCTGTTTTATCTGGCAATGATTTATTCAATTTGGATATTTCTCTCGATTTCATTATGAAGCCTTTGTCCTTTCACTTCAAAGTAAACAAACACACACATTGATCTTTACAGGGTTATCAAATCTCACTGTAAAACACATTATTGTCCTATCATCTTCCTCAGTTCTCTAACAAAGTTATTTCACATTATTCAATTTGCAACCCGCTTTGTGCAGAGAAATGTCATGAGTCTTAGAGTGAGTTAGTCTCATAAGAGGTAGAAAAATAAATTCATTGAAAATGCAATGGGGTTCTTGCTATGATGTTGTACATTGCTCTAGTCTAGATGTCTGAACAGGGCAAAGCTAAAATCCAAGGGCATATTTCATTAGCATTTATACAGTTTCTTAGTTACCTTTTTCTAATGTTTCACTCATCATCAGATAAGAGAAAGCGTCTCCGGAAAACTTACAGTTAATGATAGTTAATGGTGGCTAAAATCGATGGACTTGTTTCTACTTTGTTTTACTCTTGCTGGAAATAATGAAAGCATTACATGAACAGCCCTTATGTTGCTTGTAAAAATGGAGTCCAGTTCTAATACTGGACAGCATAACGCTTTATCTGATTTATAAAACAATCTATGTAAACGTATTTTTATGTTTTACTTGATTCTAGCCATTAGTCTGAGCTAGGAAGTGATTCTAAAACATATCTCAAGATGACAATTTGCTGTACAACGCCGAATTAATCTGCATAAATCTATACCTGTTTCTAGGACACTAGAAGGATGTTGGTGAAAAACAAATTTATTCACATTGTTGTACCAGTAGGACTGAGGGGAAAATCAAACTTAGAGTCTCTCCTCAAAGGCAATGCCCACCAACTCAGAAGAAGTTGTGTCATGTCTACTCTCTATTCCATCAACAATGATCCATGTTTTCAACTGTTAAACCAGAAGTTAAGGATGCAATGGATCTCCAGGAAGTTCCATTCTTCAGCACATCCTTCATGACTGAGTTGGATCCTCAACATATAGCTGGTTAGATTTTGAAAAAGCACATTAGTTACCCCTTCAAAGCCAGTCCCAAGTAATTTGTCCACTTCCTTCTCTTTGTGATAAATATCCCTCCTTAGCCACAAACCAAATGAAAAAGACTTGCTCCTGATGCACTGGGCCTCAACAACACAGGTTCAGGGGAGCATCAGCACAGAGCTCTTGACATACAGCTCAATTTATTTTTCTTCTGGCTTTCACCAAAAGTCATTTTCAGTGAAAAGGAAGCAAAATGAGAGTCTTCCACACATTAATCAGGTCCACCTGGGGCTGATTTGGCAGCAGAACTTTATCTTATAGTAAATACAGCAACCTTCTGACTACCAAGAATCTAATTTTTACTTTTCTTACTTCGTGAAAGTGTATTCCTGAGATTTCCAGCTTTGTTCTCACGCTACCCCATTTCTTTGTATGGGCAAAGAAAAATACAGACAGAAAGAGAAGGCATACCTCACAATAGAGGCATCCCTCCAATATAAAGATGTCAACTGTATGAGAAAAGTTGACCATCGCTACTTACTCTTCTGTGTTTTCTAAAAACAAAAAACAGGGGCTGGAAGGATGGCTCAGTGGTCTAAAGCGCCTGCTTAGGAAAGCTTGGGTGGCTGCAGGGACCGCAGTTCGATCCCCAGCACCACATGTTGCACCAGCTCTGCCTGCAGGGCAGGCTGAGCCGGCCATAAAAATAAATAAACAAAAGTTCTGAAACAAGAAAAAAAAATTCTTTAAAAAAATAGCCCTGAACTTAGATTTTGAATGTCTTAGTATTCACTGGAATTTGACTGGTATTCCTTTAAATGCCCTTGGAAAAGTAACTTTTGTTACTGACTACATAATGCTTCAATCTGAGATTCTCAAACTTGAGTGAATAGGCAATCAGTTCACTACATTTTACAAACACAAAACACACTAGAGTAGCAACTTGTTCGTCCAGTTCACTAACAGAATGTAAAGACAAGGTTGGTGTGTGAAGAATGAGTTTAGTTAAAATAGATGTAGTGTCGTCAACCATTTTTCCTCAGCAACTTGCAACCTCTGGGAGGGAAGGTACAGTATCAGAACCTGTTCCTTTCTTACCAGCCTCTACCCATTTTGTTTTAATCGTGTGTGTGTGTGTGTGTGTGTGTGTGTGTGTGTGTGTGTGTGTGTGTAAATCATTCTTCTGTTGCCAAGGCTCTTAATTTAACTTTACCATTTTGCTGAGAAAATCACATTTAGCTAGACATATCTGAAGTATGGACATATGAAATAAGCAATAATAATGATTAAATAGAACCTCTCTGGGAAAAAAAAAGTCAATCAGAAATAAAAATTCAATTTTGGTGTCCATCCATGGTACAAATTTAGTGTTATTATAATCCAGATATAATCGCTCATTTCTCCCTCTCTCTCATCCCTCCTTTCTATTCCTGAGATGCATATTACCAATTTTTATATAAATCAAGAATAAATATAAAGAAAAGAATACTATGTAATTGACTAAGGAAGGAATCAACTAATCAGAGTTCATCTGTTTTATCCATCAATATTTTGGATGCTTTCATATCCGATCAACTAATTATCTACTAGCAAGCTTCAGACAACGTGAATGAGTTAAGACATAATGAAAATTATAAATTGCCTACATGTAAGATTCATTATTATAAATTGTATTCAATATGTGTTTGAATCAATAAAGTGATGAAGAGGATAATTAAATTGAGTACAATGTACACAGAAGCATGTTTCCTCGAAGTACATAGATTAGGATACCAGAAATTGTCTCATAGTTTAACTACATACTAAATGATCCTTACACTAAGAGATTAGTTTTCAGGAAAGTACTTAAATAAAGGACACATTCACAGCTTTGCTGAAAATATGATTTGGAAGTGCAGGACTGACTACGTAGTCTCTAGATTATCGGTAGTGGTAGAGTCAATCCCACAAGCACACACAGAAAAGCAAACAAAATGGGAAAGATTTTTTCCCGGGCTCCTTTTGTGTGAGACTGAACACTATTTTTCAACATTTAAAAAACTTATCTTCTTAATTATTTCTTTTTACTCAGTCTGTGTTTATGCAAGCCTGCATTCCAAAACACATTTGCACGGTGGGCCAAGGCAGATAGCTCCCAGCTGAGCAGGCTGGCTGGCTTGGAGTGGACAATCCACATGCTTAGATTTGAGAGTTGACTTCATTACTGCATTTTCAATAATACCAGCATTCAGAATGGTATCAAAAGTCACCGCGATAATAGGACTATTATCTCTCCTGGCAATATCTAATAAAAAGCTCCTAAGCACATCCAGTCCCTGGTTTTATAAAACATGGCAGCAAATTATCTCCCAAGAATGTTCAGTGAGTGTGCAGGAGTTCTTTCTCTATTCAGTCAGCTTTTTGCTCCACAATGAGGGAGGATGATGGGAGCCTACCACCCAGGAGACAACTTCCCCTTGCAGGTGGTCTGGGAAGGAAAGACAAAAGGCTCCTCACAAAAGAATCTCCTGCTGAAAGTTGGAGAGATTTCAGAACAATTTCTATATGATTGATATAAAATAATTATAAAACAAAACATGAATTTTTAATATAAATTGTCAGGTTTCAAGAGACTCTCTAATAGGGTCGTTTGATTTCAAGGGGACTTTCTGATCTGGGGAGGCAAATAGAGAAAATTGGAGCACAAATGGCAAGCTAAAAAATTAACGAGTATCCACACTCCAGGTAGACACTGAAGCCCAGCCTACGTATGCACAGAGAAATCTATAATGATGTAGTTGTGTAAAGTGGTGAGGATCAAACTATTTCACATGAGATTCGTAGGTATTCTGGGAAAAAAAAAAAAAAAAAAACCTTCTATGGCCAAGTCAGTTTGGGAAACACTTCATATTCTACACCCCTCTTTTAGAAACTCAGTGAACATTAGCATATTAAAGCCTCAAAGAATTCCTACAATGAAAAGACTTGTTAGTTTCCCTTAACCCATTGTTTCCCAAAATACACTGTGTCCTAAAATTCCTCTTGTGGGGGAAAGAGGGGAAAGGCTGAAATCCAATTCATATTTCAAGGTACTATTACTGAGTGAACCATTTAGGAAAAGTAAATCTATGTATGTCACATGTAAAATAATTTTGCCTCACACTGCTACAGAACTGGCAGAAAAGTGAGGTTATTTTCTTTACCTCTGATTTTATTTGCCTTAAATATTCGCATCATTTGCATGGCATAAATAAGAGCATATAGCTCAACGCTCGCTAGGAAATTTGCTTGATATTAATCAGGAATGGTTTCATACAGTAAAAAATCCAAGTTTCAGTGAGGAGGTAAAAGTGAGTGTACTTGATCCATACATAAAACCCCCAGGGAAACAGATATAAAACCCTCCTGCTGACCTGCTTGGTAGCTACAAATGAACGTTGGAATGGACCTTTTCCTTTTCAAGAAGCTCAATTTGTTCTGAGAAATTTTCTAAAACAATGACACTGTAGAAGTCTCCAATTAGTGACCACAAATAAAAGACTCAGGATTAACTTCATGTAATCAGTTCAGAAATACTTCTGGAAAATCTTTTAAAGATGAATTTCACAGGGAAGGTAAACACTGTGTTTAGCGAAGTTATTGCAGTGAGGCGCTTAAGTGATCAGATTTATTTTAGGGGCTGTTTATTTTCATGACAACAAGGATGAGTTTCCCAAAAAAAAGCTTCTTACAAGAATAGAGAAGCTATCCCCACTGAATCTTAGTACTGCTGCTAGGTGTGCCTATGTGGTTTGACCTTCTCCCCAAGAAACACGGCATACACTTCTTTAAAAAAGCAAAGCTTGCCAGTACTTTATTGAATATATTCCTGTGCAAGAAAGGAGGTGTCGGGCCCGGCGGGATGGCTCAGTGGTCTAAAGCGCCTGCTTGGGAAAGCTTGGGCGGCTTCAGGGACCATGGTTCGATCCCCGGCACCACATGCTGTGCCAGCCCTGCCCTCGGGGAGGACTCAGCTGGCCATAAAAATGAGTGAATAAAAAAATAAAGGTTCTGAAACAATAAATAAATAAATAAATAAATAAATAAATAAATAAATAAATAAAACCCATTGAAAAAAAAAAAAAAGGAGGTGTGCCTTCTGCATCCCAGACAGGCTTGTAGTTCCTGGGTGCACAGCTCTGAAATGAAGTAGCTCAGCTCAACCTTGGCCCTTTGTCAGTGGCATTTTGGGCTAGTCAAAATGACAATTGCAGGTAATTTTTCCACATTGGCCTCTAGGAGTCTAAAGAATTCGCGTACTCCAGGCCTCCTGTTACTAACCTGTCCGTTTCACACGGGCTGTGGTAGTCTGTCACTAAAATTGCGTTCTGTCAAATGTTAGTCCTGTAAACTGCGCTAATTTTCTCACTAATTTATTGTTCGCTTTTCCGATCCTAGGATGTGTCTACGAGCCTAGCAAAGTCAAGGGGAAAGAAGGGACTGAAGAGTTAGGTTCCCATGAGAACAAGAACAAGAACAAGGCTGCGTTTGATTGACTGCTCCTGCAATACGCCATTTTGCTAATTATGAATGAGCACTGTGGAGCTAGCTCTGAGGCAGCCTGTGGCATCTCCACCTCTACTTGTGTTAACAAAAGCTGTCCGACTGTAAATAATTAATATTAATGATGAGCACACTCTATAAACTGTGGACTCCCATTTAAAATAAAGTTTTGTTTTTTTTATCCTATGTAAGCAAGCATCACTTTGCAGAATGAATTTGTTTCTGAAAAGTTCATGTACATTGCTGTTTGAAAAATCAAACAATACTGCAAAGGCATGAGATGTGCTTACTATTTAGAGGAAGCCTGCAGTGAATCATTTGCAAAGGGAAAGATTATTTTTTTAAGGGAGAAGAGTTATGTTTTTATCTATTTGGGAATATAGGCTAAAATTTTCTGTGGCAGGCTTGAGTCAAGTGTAAAAACATCTATGTCATTTCTTTTGTTCTCTAATGGAAAACTGTGCATCATAATCATTAAATGATAACCAGTGTATGGCCTGCCGGATGGTTGGCATCCACAAGGGCATGTGATGGTGGACTTTCTTAGTTTATTCTGGCAAGAGAGATTGCCATGATATATCTTGCTTATGGCTTGCTCTCTTTGTGAAAAAGGAGAAGTTCATGAAATTCCATTTCTAGGAAACATTGCTTTGATACCTTTTCATATATGCAGTCGTTTCCTTTTGGAATTAAGCTAAGATAAGACTTTCATACTACAAGATAAAATTGGGGGAATTTTCCCAATGATTTTAAATTTGAATTGTTTTTTAAATGCTTTGATGTATAGTGAATTGTCTTTACTTTGTTGTTCTTTCGATTCTTTTTGTCATATTTTATAATCTTTATTTCTGTGCTTAGGCAGGTTATATTCTCCAGCCCTCCCTCCCTCCCTCCTTCCCTCCCTCCTTCCCTCCCTCCTTTCCTTGTTTCCTTCCTTCTTAACCTCTCTGTTTCTTTCTATGTCTCTCTGCTTCTGTCTCTGTCTCTGTTTCTCTCTCTTATATATATATATATATATATAATTATATATTATATATAATTATATATTATATATATAATTATATCATTATCTTTGTCTCCTTCTCCCCCTTTCCTTAATTTTATGGTAAGGATTTGCTAAGTTGCCCAGGTTACCCTAAAACATCTCACCCTACTGCCTCAGCCTCCTAAGTACATGACATTATAGATGTGTGTCCCTGATTCAGACTCATCAGACTTTCCTTGAACACGGAAGTAAAATATAATAAAAATGAATGGGAATGTTCTTTGAAAAGTCAAGTCATTTTATTGTAGATGTAAAAGTTTCAGAGAAATTAAGTGATGCATCCTTAAGAACACCCATTATTTTATCATTTTTTAACAGAGCTTCTAGGAGTTTAACCTAAAAACGTTATTCACAGAATGATTCAGAAAGCTGCTTTTCTACAATGGTAGTCTATTAACAGAGGTAAACTATATTGTCCAGAGAAAGAGTGCTTGACTGGAACATGATTATTTATTTATTTATTTATTTATTTATTTATGTTCCATACTTACATTATCTCTGGTTTTAAGCTCTTATAAATACCAGTGCCAGAAGCAAGCACTATGAGTGTGACATGCTAAGTTATGTCATAGAAGGATTTAACCAAAGCTTTTTTGACTATGTTATAAAATTAATAAATAATTCAAGTCTCACTTTAATCAAAGTGCAAGAGACATTTGTTTCTTTGCAAATGTTATATTATAAAACTGTTTTGGATCCCTTCTTAATATAGGTCGTAGCGAAGTTCTTTATAATGTACTTTTTCTGGCAGGAGAAGCGAACACATTAGTCTATTGGGCCTGAAGAAAATATTCTAAAAACACACACAAATATTTTTTAAGCAATACATATCTACTTTATGGCATTACTCTCTTAACTCAGTGCTTAGGAGTAAGGGAAATAGCACCTTAGTGAATTATTTTTCATAGTTCACTCTGCAATGTTTACTAAGTCACTGTTGCAACTATATAGCTATATATTCTGATATGCGGTGCTTTCTACAATAGGGTATCTTTTGAGATTCCATTCTCATTTTTAAGACCTATTTAAATGTTATTGTATCTTCCTTCCAAGAAAATACAAGCTTATGTCTCATGGGATTCATAGACAGTCCTGACAATAATTAAAGGCAGAATCTCAAGTACAGTTTCAGACCAATGAAATACAAGCAGATACAGAGAATCAGGAATGATTTGCTTAGGCAAGGGAATACAATGTTTATTTCACAGAATGGCAGGGACTATACCATGGAATTGTATTCATGTGTTTTCTTATTCAGAAAATCTCCCTCATGTAAGCTAAGCACTGGGAATTCAGAAAAGGGTTCTGTTGCATCTCATTAGAAAGTTGGCAACAACAACAAAAAAAGAAAGTTGGCAATATGGTCATATTTTAAAAGTAGCTACACTTATTTGAGATAAGCTATCAATGATACGACTCAGGAAATTATTGCAATAGTTATTTTACAAATGTGTAGAGGCTATCCTGGGAAACAGGCACAAATAATGTCTCTGGTGAAGTTCTTGCCCGCCATTGTTTCCTTCTTGTGATGTCTGTCAGCAGTGAGGTGAGGCTGACACTTCCCAAAACAATAGAGCTCAGGTAGATTCTGGGATTGGAGATTCCATGGGCAGCAGGAAGATAACATTCATTAAAGGCTTCTGTTTTTTTCTTTTTTCTGTATCTAGTATAAGGTATACAGGGTCTCACTATGTACATCGGACTCAGAGTGATCTTCCTGTTTTCAGCTTCCCAACAGTGGGATTATATGTGTGGGCCACCACAGCCAGTCTCAATCACTGTCTGTTTCAGCGCGCCCCAGGGTTGGAGTATAAGGGCTTCCTGTCTGGAGTCAATTAGACAAAAGTTCAATTGGATTCATAAATATGAGAAATTAGTTTTAATTCATGAATCTCAGTTTAATTTTATGGGTAAGGCATGAATAATAGTAGTACCTCATTCTTACTGAGTAGTACTTAGTCATTAGGTAGTGGATATAAAACATTCACAGTGTCTGGCACTGTAGTCCTAGCTAAGTCCCTAGCTTTAATAATGGAAACAATCACAGCTGTGCAATTATAAGATGCTGTGACAGTTACAAAATGTGCTAAGCCTGAAGCAGGTGCCTATTACCATAAAGACATGCAGTCAAAGTAATGTAGATCTCCCTTGTTACCTTCAGAGAGTGGGGTGTGAAGATCAGTAGAGGATTTGTTCATTTGAAGGGGTTTTCTTCCCATTTGGGCAAGCAGACAGCTCAAGCTAAGGAGCCAAAGCCTGCTGAGGTAGCTGAAGATTATAATGGAGCGCAGTGGCAGTTCTTCAGAAGACTCAGAAGTAATGCCCACAATACTCCTGCGCATAATTAATAACAGCATTTAATGCTTTCTAAGAACTTGCTATCTGTTGAGCACCATATTAAGCACACCAATCAGTAAATACTATGCCCTATGTCTTAGTACCATCTCGTTTTGTGGATGAAGAAATGAAATAACAGAAAGGTTAAGCAACTTGCCCCAATATCACATGCCTCAAGGAGAATGCAGCTGGGATTTTAGCCTAGCATGATGGCTCAGAGGCTGTCCACTTTGATTTCTACCCTGTATTCTGTTGAGGCATACACCCATGCACGGATGTGTGCTTTCTTTCAGGGTACGGCCTTTTCTTTTTCTTCTTTTTTTTTTTTTGTTAATATTTTTTTTAAAATTTATTTTATTTTTTTTTTGTTTCAGAACTTTTGTTTGTTTATTTATTTATATATATGGCTGACTCAGCTTGCCCTCAGGGCAGGGCTGGCGCAGCATGTGGTGCCGGAGATTGAACCGCGGTCCCTGAAGCTGCCCAAGCTTTCCCAAGCAGGCGCTTTAGACCATTGAGCCATCCTTCTGGGCCCCGGGTATGGGCTTTTCTATGTGTTGAGGGAAGAAGAATAAAACATGTCAAAATGTCACTATTAGCACAAGAACATTGCTCCTCTTCTAGATCATTCTTTCACTACTTCCCATATGCTCATTAATTTTTTTTGATTAATAAATAGCAGGTTCGATACTAGTTGCTGAGGAATCAGGTAGGTGGATACTATGTGTTGTGGTTTGTATGTAGTTGTCCCCCCAAAGCCTCATGTACATCACGGGACTGTCAAGTGCATGGCTCGAGGGGAGTGTCTGTCAAGCGTGGGGTGGGGCTTGAGGTGCGTGGCCAAGAGAGACCCTAATGGTAAAACTGACAGCTGCACTGTCAGAGACCCTACACACACACACACACACACACACACACAAGCGGTTTCGCAGAGGCATGAAGCAGATCATCCTGGACACGGCAGCACCCCAGCCCTTCCTCCAGTCCTTATAAAGTGGGGGCAGGGTGTTGAAACCTCCAGGAACTGTGAGCTAAATAAACCTTTCCTCCCCTAAGCTTGTGTGTTGGGTATTTCGGCCAGCAACAACAGAATAGTAACTAAAACACTATCCCCTCCACTCTAGATTTCACAAATTGGTGAAGTCTTATAGTAGAAGAGACAAAAGGGCTCCTTCCTCTGGCTGTACAGCCCTACAAGTAAAAGGCAGCTGATGTTCCTTGGCCGTTCCAAGGTTTTCCTTTGCTTTGGAGGAGGAGAGTGCTCACTCACCACTATGATAGTCCGCTTGCACCAAGATGGACCAATTCAGCAGTAAAATACTGTCACGTGAGAAGAAAGCCAGATCTACTCCAAAGGGGAGTAGTTGGAAGAGGTGCCCCTCTCAACGTACTCTCTTGCCATGACCTGAGGGTGGCTATGGCTTCAACCCTTTCCTCCAAGCTATCTTGTCTAACAGAGTTAACATTTGATATACTTTCTGTGCAAAAAGGTAAGCTAACTTGCTCAGAAGGGCATCACTTCTTGCTTGAAATAATGTCTTTCAGAGTTAGCTATTTTCTCTGTGTGGCATTAGATACATGTGTTCAAATCCTGTTCTGAACATGCAAGAAGAGAAAAGGGAGAAGAAAAAGGCTCAAATGAATAAAAACCATATTCCTCAGGAACGACAGACATAGCTAGTAATAAGGGCCACCACGATGTGCTGCCCCTAGGGAGAAGTGCATGAATGAATCTCTGAAATTACCAATGCCTCCATCATGCAGCTTGCCAAAAAGCAAGTTATTGTATATTGCTTGTTTCATTTCCCTGGCTTTGAGAGTATTGATGTGACTTCAACTCTTTAAGTCACTGGGCAAATAGGTGATGCCTTTTTTTGTCTTTTTGAGACAGGATCTCGCTATGTAGTTCAGGCTGGCATTGAGCTCACTGTGTAGCCCAGGTTGGTCTTGAACTCGCACTGATCCTCCTGCCTTAGCCTCCCAAGTGCTGGGTTTACAGGCGTGCGCCAGCACACCTGGCCTAGGTGATGGCTTTTGCTCTTGATCTGAAAGTCAGTTATGATGCTGCTCTGCCTTCTCTAACTGCCCAGAGGCCTGGCCATAGAAATTTGTAGTTTGCAAGTGGCTGCCACTTGGATCCTGAGGCCACTGCAGTTTGTCTAGGACAGAATCCCAGCAATATTTTCTCTGTGTCTTTGCTGTGTATCTTGGCTTCCTGCCTCCATGAATACTGAATATCATAGTTCTTTCTGAATAGCATAAATTGAGCTGAAGTTGATTTAAATTTCATGCAGAAAGCAGCTTTGCTTCAAACCACAACCATTTTTTACATTTAAGAAATCCATCAGGATATAATCTTTTTGTCTCCAGTCCTCAAGACACACAAACTCTAGCAGGACAGGCAGATAATTTCAATCAAGAGGCTGTCATGGACAATTGTAAGCAACCTTTTCTTCAAAGTGCATAGCAGCAGTGCACTTCTAAATTTCTTAGTGACTTGCTCAAGGTCTAATTTTCAAGGAACAGGTTTCCATAGTAGCAACCCGGAATTCTGATCCAGTAGTAAAGGGCAAGATGGGGCACCAGCATTAGGTCCTCTTCAATCTCAGAAGACAAAAAGTACCGCTAAAAGCTCGAAGATAAATGGGGGCCTTAACCTCGAATTCTAATCTCTAAGACTGGGACTGTGAAACGTGTCAGATGGTTTAGAAATTTTCATAGTTTTCTATAAGTTTTCAAATTACCAGTCACCTGAGACCTTGCCGCTAACAGACAGAACCATGCTCCAGGACTCTGTGACATGGCAAAATATCCTGGGCCATACTGGGGTTATCTATTTAGGTAAAGAATGCCCTAAATAGTTACTAGTTTAAGGTCTCTTGCACTCTGACAGCATTGGTAGTTGATCTTTTTGGTCAAATCACAATGACACAACAGTTTTGAGAAACGGTGCTTAGGAGGAAAAGGCAGCCTCACTGGGAGTCTGGAAGTGTGCGACTAAGGCTGGGCAACACTCTGAGCTGTCTGGGGTCGGACACCTTGTTTAGACCCTCTAAGCGCAACTGACTACTTCTAACAGGGAAGAAGAACTCATTACCTGCAAAGCTCACTCCTGAGACCATTCTATGTCAACACCATTTACTAAGGAGTCTGACGAATAAATCACCTGTTTCATTATATAAATAAAGACTGAGGAATACATCAAGTGAATCCATCAAATTATATGACAGAGGAATGAGCAAGATGGAAGTGAGACACCCAGAAGTGGAAGTCACAGCTGTGGTCTCTTCAGGACAATGATCAGCCTTAGCTCGGCTTCCTGAGACCAGGAGTAGCAGAGAGACCGAATTTAATTAAATGAGCAGTAATGTGAAAAATAAATAATGCCACAAAATACCAGCATGTGTTTTTTTTCTGCACTTCACAATAACAGTTGAACTGAGATTTTATATGAATGAGGTGATATGGTATAAAAGATGTTTGAGCTCTCAATTCAAGAATCATAAAGTTACAGCTTCCTCTACAGTTATCTGTGTGATCTTGAGCAAGTCATTTAAGTGTTATGAGATGAAATTTCTCTCTCCATGAAATTAGCTTAATCATATCTGCCTCTCAGAGATGTTATGTGGGTGGAATGTGGTTACAGAAGATTACTCATCAAGCAGTCCTGGCATTGGGTGTGTGGCGTGGGAGTTTCTTTGGTACCACCTTAAAGACCTTAAGAAGACAAGCCAGGGCATGATGATAGTGATGGTAACGATAATGCTGCTGCTGTGATAGCAACAGTAACTATCATATAGGGCTGCTTTGAAGGCAAAATAGCTGATCATTGTAAAATGTTTGCCTACAGTTGGCATGCAGCCGGTACCAAAAAGTAGTGGCTATAATTTTCAACTGTATTGCTCACATGAAGTTTATTTTATTCCTTTCCCTTTGTACCATGGTGTATGAAATCTAGTTTGGAGAAATTTATAATAAAGATTTCAATGTTCAGAGAGCCTTGGCCATCACTACATATTGTTCAGAGCAGATACTTTTAATGAGTATGTTTTCTGAAAGACTTGGAATATTCCATATATATATATATATATATATATATATATATATATATTTGAGATTTTTTGAAAGTGAGCAACTTTTGTAGAAACAAGTGACTGTGGAAGTTGGACAATGGAGTGTGCACAGTGTCTCTCCAGACGCCTCTCCCTACACCTCTGCTCACTTCAGCATGCTGGAAACTTGGGTGAAGAAAGCACAGGGCAGTGCCCTAAAGGGCTTTACTTGCAGCTATTGGGTGTAAGTGTCAGGAGTCCCCAAGTAATAAAGAAAATACATTCGGCTCACTTGGATTTCAGAATTCCTGTCAAATTCCATCCCCCGCCGCTACACCATCCCAAGCTTTCTAGCATATTTGGGGGTGTCAATCAGATAGCTTTGAGACTTTTTCCACTTGGGGAGCTCATTGTTAGTGTGGATGGCTGAACTACAAAGGAAGGCTTTTTGTCCGACTTTTCAGCTGATTTTCCAGCTGTAACTCTGCATACATCTGTGGTCCTCTAGCAGTGCTATTCCCCACTTAACAGTAAAATGGAAGGGCTTTTAGCAGCGCTGAGAATGTGTCAAGAGCAGCCCATTTAAACGTAACACCACCAATATTGTAGCTGTTTGTGAAATGCTAGATAGGATGGAAAAACAAAATGAATAGTTTAGAAGCAGGCAGATATTTCTTGTCAGCTATTTTAGTCTCTGTTTTCTTTTCTTTTATTTGTTTGTTTCTTTTTAATTTTTAGGGATGATGAATGAGGCTTGTGTCTACTGCTGCTATATTTTCTCTACCTGGGCCTGGTAGCCATGTCAGGATTGATTGAGGAGTTCTGGGGAATCCGGGGATCAGTCAGCACATTCTAATGTGAATGTAGAAATCTGGTTTCTAGTAGCCCCAGCTCCCTGACACTCTAGGTGGCTGGCTCTGGGCAAATACTCTGCACTCCTATGCCTCAGGTCTTCTCACCTGGCTTCCTAACAGCATTGCTCTGATACTCACATGAGACTATTGTATTGTGTGGAACTGTTTTAAAATTATCAATCACTATGCACATGAAAAGTATCTCTGATTTCAGCATTTTAAAATCTAACAACTGAACAGGAAAGTTGCCTGTGTGGACGTGAGGCTCCTTAGATCAGATAAGGAGGGACCTAATGTGGGACAGAGTGCGCACATGCGCACGGGACATGAATGTGTGCATTATTGCAACATTACATTTTATTCTGAAACAGAAATTATTTTAACTTTGCCCTTCTTATTATCTTCACTGTCCCCAAGTACAATTAGTTTGCTTCAGTCTCTGTTTAGAGCACTGAGGAGAAATCAGAAATGTGCCACTGTGGTTGATAATACAGGGGAAATTTTCTTAAAATATTCTGCTATGAGGATATGAAACAACTTTCCAAGTATCACACATATTGGAAGGCATCAAAGATGATGAATGAACCTCTCATAAAAATAGAACCAAATGTCAATTTTTTCTTCTTTTCACTTTCATATGGAAAAATAGGGATTCCTAGACAGAAATGTTGTGCCCATCACAGGCCACAATGGTCAGTCTTATATAGACGTTTCACAACGGTGTAGGAACTTTAAACACACACTGGATCCTTCAGTTTCATCATGGGGAGCCCTTTACAGTCCTCCTAGTGATTCAATCTGGCTGTGGGCCCTGAGCTGAGGATGCATCTCTTTGCTAAGTATTCACATTGACATATGCAGTATATTCAATAAGCAAGACTAAACTCAATAATTTTTAGATCCATGATTCAAACCAAAATGGCAGGCACCTTTTGGGCCTAATTGTGATTAGTGCCCTCTGGGGCAAGGTCACACCCAAATTTAAATCAACACAACCATTTCCAAAGTGTTCAAGTAGTACCTTAAAGTAGGAAGGATGTGCATTCCCCACAGAGCCACTTGGATCCACTCTTTGCTACTGTGCTGCGTTAAGCAAACTATTGACCCTGAGTTTTGGTTTGTATTTCTGTAATGACAATGACCTTCATGGGCTTGCAAAAAGAAGAAAAGTCTAGCACATATTAGGGGCTCAGTAATTCTTGGCTAGTTGATTTAGTGGTGTTGTTAGTGCCAACCTAAAGTTCAGCTCCTTGAACAAGGATGAACAGTGTTTTCCCCAAAGCTACAAGGGTTTGGCTCAGAGCCTTATTTATACTAGTTGCTGAATGCATATTTGTTGAAAGGAATGAAAACTTGAATGGATGGCGGTGGGGAGATAGCTCAGTAGAATAAGCATCTGCCTTGCAAGCACAGAGTGCTAAGTTCAATCCCTGGTACAGCAAAAGAAAAAAAAAGAGAAAGAAAACCTGAATGTATGAATTAGTGAATGAATGAATAACTGAACATATGAATGAATGACTCAATGTAGGTGCAGATGTGAATCATGGAGAAAGGATATTTAAATGTTCCTTGAGAGAAATAACTTGCACCAACACAGAGATACATCAAAACCATCTAATCTTATTTATTTATTTATTTATTTATTTTTTCTTGTTTCAGAACCTTTGTTTATTCACTCATTTTTATGGCCGGCTCAGCCCACCCCAAAGGCATGGCTGGCACAGCATGTGGTGCCAGGGATCGAACCGTGGTCCCTGCAGCTGCCCAAGCTTCCCCAAGCAGGCGCTTTAGACCACTGAGCCATCCCACTAGGTCCCCATCAAAACCATCTAAAAAAGAGAATTTCTACTGTAGACATGGGCCCTAAAAAATGCTGTAGGAACCAAATCTGATCTTTGAGCTATGTGAGTGCAGTGAAAAACATTCATGATTTTAGCAGTGGAAATGTACAGTTCTCTTCATGAGGGAGCCTTGATTTTGAATCTTGGCACCTAGCAAGTCACACACTAGCTTTAGCACTCCTTGACGTGAGTATTTCTAATGCCAATATTGCTTGTTGTCACATTAGCCAATATACAATCCTCAACATAAAATCTCTTGATGTCTGATTACTCCTCTTAAGGACCTCATGCTGATTCATTTCAAACTGTGAATTACCTTTAATTCACAGCTTGAACACGCTGCCAAATTTTGTTTTCTCTGCTCCCAGGTGGCTGTCCCTGATGCAATGGAACACTTCCAAAAATATATTAAGTCCTTGCAAAAAGTTGGCAAACTCAGACATGGGGCACGCAAGACAGATTTAAAGCAAGAATTGGCATACGTTTCAGGTTAAAACTTAAACTCATGAACATCACTGAGACTACCATTTTACCAGGAAAGTTAATATGGCTTTTATGAGCCTTGAAATCAGTGATCATCAGTATTTCTAAATTCCAAGTACAAAAGTATGTATTTTGATTAAGAATTAATCTGATTAGGAAAACAACAGCCATTTTTTTTTCTGCTCTGTATTACACAGTCAGTTTGCTCCTGAAATTACATCTAAGTAGCAAACCAAACATCTACTTAGGGAAGAATATATGAAATTGCTAGAATGTGGGTTATATAAGGCAGAGCACATCTGAAGTCTGAAATGGAATTCTCAAAGGAAATGTTTTCAGTTACGAAAATTTGGGCAGAAGGATTGTAATAAATGTGAGAGTTTGGGGGGTTAAAATTATTTGAAATTCATCTAGGAAGCAGCACAATGTTTGTATCAGTATGGCAATCTGAAAAATATCCTGTCTTAGTTACTTTTCTCTTGTTCATGAAACAAATACCCGACACTCAAAATGAAGGAAGGAAATGTTTATTAGCTCACAGTTGCTGGAAGTTTCAGTCCATATTTGGCTGGCCAATGGCTGAGTGGAACACAGCAGAGAGCATCCAGTTCATGGCAGCAGAACAACAACAATCGCGACAGAGGCAACCGACCAACCAGGGGAGCAGACAGCAACAGCACGCATCTGTTTCTCTGTGTCTCTTTCTAAGTTACATCAGGCTCTCTGCCTTAGCCTATATGCCTCAGGCCACACCCATAGTCTCAGTAGTACTTAGACCATAATACCAACCGTAGTAAAACACGTAATCCCAGTGGATCATTATTCAAGTCTCAAACTCTAGAAGTCCGTGTCCATGATTGCATGAGGTTTTGGAAGGACAACTAGACATAAACCATAACATATCCTCACATTGTTCCTATTCTCTATGGCAATAAAATGTTCATAACATTTAGAATAAAGGATAGAAATAATGATATCTTAGTTAATAACACAATTTTCATCCAGTTTTATATCTTCCAAAGAAGAGAGGTATAATACCTTGTGGGATTCATTCTCCCCAGGCAACTCTACTAGACTACTTAAAGGTTCAAGCTGCCAAGATTGTGGTACCTAACCCCTGAAAGTATCAGATCCTATTAGTGAGTGCATCCTGATGAGAATAGAAGGAGTTGCAAATGCACAGAGCCTTGGGTTTGCATTCCAACTTTCCTACCAAGGAGCAAATTTACTTAGATGGAACTTCTAGATGCATCTCCTATATGTCTGTGGTCAAAACATGCATTTCAGGTAAGCATGCATGTTTCCTTCATCTTCCAATTGACTGTACACTTTAGGTTTAGGAACTGTGTTGTATCTTTGCTTTACTGCTCTGTACAGAGAGAATAATACAGAGCACCTTCAGGATGGCAACTAAGCTTAGGGGGACAAACATACAAGAGCCCATCAGGGGTCTGGCAATGTGCTGAACACCACGGTGGTTATTAAGGTTTCTACCACTCTGGTGATAGCATCACTTTTCCTTCAACCTAGAGACATTTGTTCATGTACCATGCATATCAAGCATCCATAGATAAACTGAGGCTGGCCATGTCCAATCTCTCTCCATGCGGCCTTTCATCAATTCTCTGGCTAGGATATCTTCAAGTACTGTAAGAACAGGAACTGAGGGCTTGTGGGTTAGCTCAGTTGTTTAAAGCACCTGCTTGGGCAAACTAAGTCAGGTGCAGAGGACTGTGGTTTGATTCCCAGCTTCTCAAGCCACACCAGACCCGCCCTTAAGGCAACCAGAGACAGCCAAAAAAAAAAAAAAAAAATTCTCCAAGTAGTAGGCTGGCCAAGTAGTTCAGCAGATTAAAATGCCTGCATAGACATACTCAGTGGCCTGTTTCAATCCCCTCCTGGCTCTGCCAGCCCCACCCCTGGGAGCACAGTGAAACCAAGATTGAGACGGGTCATAGTGCTGCATGCCTGTAATCCCAGCTCATTGAAAGGCTGAACACAGGACGATTACTATGAGTCCAATCTAGGTAGTGACACCCTGTACACTCTATAGATCCTCAGTAAAAAATAAATAAATAAATAACACAACCAGGAAGTAGATTTATGCAAAGCAACTCAGCTTATGATGACATCTGCCTTTATGATAACAACACTTAAAACACAAGAGCTGCTTTGACAAAAGTGGGCATGGATGGATTCCAGTTGGATAGAGACCAAATGTTGGCCAACAAGAGTCACAAAGGTGCTCAAAGTTTGGAGCTGGCATATGCTTAACTGCACTCACAAACTAACTAAAGTTGAAGGCTAACTGGACCCACACTCATGAGTTCATGGGAGCTGTCTAAAATTTTTTTGCAAGGTAACTGGATGCATCTTACCTGCTTAAACTTATGATGGCTCACAAAAAGCAACAGGTCAAGGATTTTTGCAAGAACTCTCTATGGCAAGTGATGACAAGTGTTATCAATTAGATAAAGCAGGCCAAATCAATAAAAAGTCCAAGTTACTTGGCTTTGTTTTTGTTTTCTACCCTTGTGATTCTTAACGGTTTTGCCAAGACATTACAAAGTCACACAACACCTTATGAGTATAATGAGAACAGAAATCAGATAGTTGTAATAGTGCATCTTGTGGAGAGAATGGACATGATACTACTAAGCAAATAAACAACTCTACAACCCTAATAAATATATGTCCATCTTTACAACTTTGTGCCTCACACTTTTTATGGAATATAGATCATTTTGCTAGCAGGCTAGAAACTCTCCTGGATTTGGAATATGCGGGCATGACCTTTCCAAAGGATCACACAGCTCGGTTTCAGAGAGGTGAATAGTACCTAGTAGGGAAGAAACACAGCTGGATCTTCTCTCCTTTAACAATTACCAAGGAGTAAAGTTAAATGTACTTTTACCTGGCAGGACAGCACACATGTTTAGTTTCAGTTCTGAAAGGGTGAGGCAGCAGAGTGTCAGGTGGGGCAATCTAGCTACCTAGAGGGTCCTAGCAATTAGCGGATTCCATTTTACACTACTCTAAAATCCACTGCACCACACGGTGTGGAGTGTGCCTGGTACAACTATTGCCTGCCCTGCGTAGGCGTCTTTCCAGCAGTACAACTAACTTAGAGCTCTCTTTCCAGCAACTGCCAGGCACCAGCAGCCTATATTCCAAACGTGCTTAATTGCCTGAGGATTGTCCTGCCAAATGGAAAGTCCTAGATGTTGGCTTCAAAACACACTGTGGTAAAACATGGGAGAATGCTAATAATGCCTGAGCAAATAATAATTGGGAAGCGAAAAAGGAAACTGTATTATTAAAACTGTGATCTGTCCCATGTTAAACCAAGACCCTCCCATAAGGCAGGATTGGACTTGATTTTCAGCTTATCTCAGTTAAAATCTGCTGGGCAGTGCTTAGACTTTAGGCCAAGCTCCCTAGAAGAGAGCAGGCAATTCACACAATAGACTCAGTGTCTTCTACTCTTACTAATGCTTCCTGTGGAGAACCGCGCCCTTACTGCACTGTACAGCATGGTGCTGTGAACTGCTGTTTTCTAAAACCCAGCTTCCCACTATAAACCACCAGCGATGAGTATGTTTTTGTTAGTTACAAACTACTGAAGTACTGTATTCTGTGGTATACATAGAAAGCAGCACATTTCACTGTGGGAGTCTGACACGCTATTGAGCTAAGATCATTTTACGTTAGAAAATAATTTCATGTTTGTAAACCTGCATTGATTTCCAAAGTGTGTGTGTGTGTGTGTGTGTGTGTGTGTGTGTGTGTGTGTGTTGTGTTTTTAATGTAAGGTTGAGGTAGGAAACAAAGGTAACAACGCACAAGACAAAGGACAATTTGTTCATATAATTAATGAAAAAGCCAAAATGAAATATGCATACGATCCACTCAGGACCTTGTGCCACCAGGCAGGCATGTATAGTGCTGAGCTATCTTCCTATCCCATAAAGATGTTTTGAATTTATGTGGTTCCACAGAGTTTGGTCCCGACATCAGGTTTTTTTTTTTTTTTTCCTGTTCTCTTGTATTTTACTACTGCTAAAACTGAGGATTCTTGGTGGTTCACGATTGAGCTTAGAAATGCAGGTCAGGCCAGAAATCCAAAAAAGACTGCTGTGTGATGGGGGTCAGAGCTTTGGGGCTTTGCTGCTACATGTCAACAAGAATGTGGAGTCAATCTTGCACTGACTTTATCAAAGGGTCTAGGTGGAAGTGATTCACAGTTGCTTTCTGCAATTGTTTATAGTCTTCCAAAAGGTGACCAATTACTTGAACAGTGCCATTTGGCAAATTCTGTGCCATGAATTATTACATTTTGGAATCTTTGAATATGTACTGTTACACGGAGAAGTCAGCTTCCATTTTCTATTATTAGGAAGGAAAGAAGTTGTAAGAGAAATCCTCCCTAGATACACTCTTGGGCAAGTGAGTATTTAAAAATCTACAATGCTTCATCTAGGGTCAGGGATATAGCGCAACAGCAGGAACACTTGACTGACAAGTTCAAGGTCTGCAGTTTGATTCCTGGTACCAAAAAAAATGTTGATCTAAAGAAATTGTTTCTATAAACTCCTCCTTCAGGTTAGCATTCATAAAAACGAAGACAGTGCTGAACAAATTGTAGGGCACTGGATTCTGAACTTCAACCTCGTCCCACATAATCTGTGACTCTTTTCCCAGAAGATAGTTTTCATCTTGACTATATAGATGCCAGATGAACTCCAAATAGTTTGGGATTTCTGTCCATGGGAAGCCCCATGACATTTCTTGTCTGATGGTGGCTGTCTAGATGCATCCTTTATCCAACTTGGTCCACTGTAGCTGGCTATTGTGTAGAAAAATGTCTGTAGCTAACATTATATGATACTCATATAAGTAGTCAGGCTGTGACTTACAAGCTGCACTGTTGTGGTTTCATTTATCACTGAAACCCCATAGCTTTTATATCCCAGACACCAATCCAGCCAGTGTCTGCATCACTGGAGAACCTCATAGTAATCACATTTATTTTACTGTTACTTACTTGTCATAGGTCCTGTAGCCTGTAAAGTGCTAGACATTTAAGATGCGTATGCTGAAATTCTCACCGCCAGAGTGACGGTATTATAAGATGGTAGCTTCCGCAAGTCACTGAGTCATGACAGTGGAATCCTCGTGGATGGGAGCAGTGTCATCAGATAATTTTTATTATGAATTATTTTGGACATTCGAGGCAAGATCTTAGCACATAGCCTAGATTGGTGTTGAACTTATGAGTCTCCTGTCTCAGCTTCCCAAGTCAGTGCTGAGAGTACAGGTGTGTATTACCATCCTTGGCTGTTAAAAGAGGCCCCAGCAAGACTATTGATCCCTTCTGCCATGTAAGGATAGGCTGAGAGTACAGCTGTCCATGAGGAAATGTGCTGTCTCCAGATATTACATCTTCTGATGCTTGACCTCTGATTGCCTGGCCTCCACCACTAGGGTAAATACATTTTTGTTGTTCATAAGCCACCAGCTTATGCCATTAGAACAGTTTGAATGAACTTAGACAAAGTTGGAATGGACTTAGACAAAAGGAAATGTGACTCGCTTCCCAACCCAAGCACATATTACCATTAGTAAAGATTCACAATGTCAAAGAGCAGTAAAAAACAAGAGCAAAAGAACTCCATGCTGAGACACCATTTCTTGCCCAAAATACAGAGGATTAGTTTGGGACTGAAAGTACTCACAAGTTGAATGATACTGACTTTGTAGAAGCTCTGCTGGTGGGGTCACTCCACTCTGAAAAAAGAAATAAATAAAAGCACATAGTTACTGTTCATGCTTCTACTGCCAAATGATTATTCTGAATTTTTAGGCTCCAAACAATCACACAGTTTATTGCTTTCTGCCACAAATAACAGATGAAAAAAGTGAACTAATTTGATATATCAAAAATAACAGGGTATCATAATTATTCTTGCACATTTTAATGATACTGAGTGAGAAACAGGGGAAAATGAGGAAGGAAAGGACTTGGACTCTTGAACTAAGCAGAACTTTGCACAACACACTTACTCTGTAAGGTGAATCCTGGAGTCAGATGCTGGGATTCCTGTAAGGAAGAACACATGATATGCAAGCATGAGTTACGTGATACAAGAAAAGCCAAGCATATCTGTTATTTGCAGAGGGTATAATGACAAATGTTTGCAAATAGAAAACCACTGTTAACAATTACATTAATTAGGCTTCTGTCTGTCGCTCTGTTTGAAGGATAAATATTTGCTAGCCAAACCTGCTGCGACATGATTATAACAGCCATTTTTATCAGGATTAAAGTAAGGCTGGTGTCTATTTGGAAATGTGTGCCACATGGGAACAAATGACCCATATGTGTGAAATTCAAGGGTAAAATTTTTCACTGAGCACGGCAATGATGGTTCTATGGAAGTACAGAGGCTGTTGTTCAAATAAACAAATGATCATGGCTTTTTTAAAATTGTAAACAAGAATAGAATATAATTACTAAATATGAGGGCTAGCCAGATAGATAGCTCAGAGGATTAAAGCCCTTCCTAACCAGATACAGGGACCAGGGTTCGATCCCATGTGTGCCACACAAGCCCCACTCCAGGAGTGCACTGAGGTGGCGACTAAGACTGGGTGTTATGGTGCATACCTATAATCGCAGTGCTTAGGAGGTTGAAAACATTAGGATCATTATGAGTCTGATCTGTGTAGTGAGACCCTATAGACCTTGTGCTAAATACATTAAAAAAATTATTAGATATGCTAAGTTTTCCTTTTTATAAAAACTACTCTAACTTTCCACCCACCTGTAAGGGCTGTACTTGACTTAGCACAAAAATATTGCTAAAACTTCATTACAAGTGGAAGAATAGGGACCACTTTGGAATACAGTGCTGGGGTATGTTATAAAAATGGACTGAAATTTGATTTGAAAGTCACATTTTACACCATTCAGTGTTGTGAGAAAGCTAGATCTGCACCCATGGGAATTGCTGGGGGTGTGGTACATGTATGTGGATCCTGATAACATGGTCAAGCAGAAGAACTGTAGTAATGTCTAGGTGACACAGTGCCATGGGCCTGGATGAGAGAATTAGTACTGATTGCAAAGCAATTTTTGCTAAACTAAGGCCAAAGAGTTCAAGCAAATAAAAGAGTTAGCTATCATGCAGTGCTATAAGTAATCTGAAACTCTAGGTTTAACTTAATTGCATCCTTCTATACAGAGAAACAGTAAAAGAAGTAACAGCTGTATCACCAGGTTTTAATCCAACGTGAGGCGTTCAATCTATTTACCACAGTCCTGTTAACAAAACATGAGTCTTCCTTGATAATCTCAACAGGTGACAAATGCTTCTATCATGTACTCTACACAGTTTGCTGCTCAAAGGGTACAGTTTTGTCACAGAGCTCTAAATATACCTTGACCATTTGATCTCACTGCTTAGCAAATCGCAGATAGGAAAAAAAAAGGAGAAACACTTATAGAAGTCCAGGCATTGGAAAGGAATGCTGAGATGTGAAGGTGAACAGCACAGAAATCCCTGGACAAGGACACAACAAAGTGAGAATTTGACAAACACAAGAGTCTGTGGTCGCTCAGTGTATACACACATCCCTTCCTTGTAGCCTTCAAGGGCATAATAACATCACAATATAATACTGCATCAAAATACAATAGCTATGTTCACACTTCCTGTTATCAAGAATGACTAAAGTATAGTCAGTACAATGTTGAAGGGAAGCCAGGAAAATATGAAATTAAGTTCAAAGTCATTTCTGTTATATGGCTAGTATGCAAAGAAATCCTTCAGTTGTCCAAGAATTCCATAGATCCAGAGCATTGTATCTACCATTTGTAGCTACTTAACTATAAAGCGATATTTCTGTTATTTTTGTAAGGGTTTTATTATTGAGGGGCAAATCATATTTGGACTTGGATACTTTTCGGAAATCAAAGGAAAAGCTCCATCGCCATTCAAATCAAATATCAATTCGAGGAGCAAAATGTACAGTCACTTTTGTTATTGGTCCTGTGTGTGTGTGTGTGTGTGTGTGTGCAGGGTCTCACTATGCAGCTCTGACTCATTGAGATCCTCCTGTTTCCTGCCTCCCACGTTCTGGGATTACAGGCACACACCACCACGCCCAGACTCCATCACTGACTCAGCATGCTGAAAAGTTGGGCCAGTGTGGCACGAGGCTCCGGGAATCAAACCCTGACTTCTCCGCTTCCCTAAGCAAGCGCTTAGTCTACTGAGCTATACCGCCAGCACTGGGATTGGTCTTTTAAACGTGATTTTCAACAACTTTTATCTTGGAGCCAGAGAGATAGTATAACAGTCTTAAGCACCTGCTCAGGCAAACAGGCAGGCACACAGGGACTGCGGTGTGGTCCTCAGCACCGCATGCTGTGCCAACCCTGTCCCTAGGTTGGACTGAGCAGTCTACAAAAAATTATCTTCATCTAAATATTATAGTTTTCCTTCTGTGTATTTTTATAAGCAAATATTGGCCATACATATTGATGACATTCATTATAGGGAATTTGTACCTATACAGTACATATCAATTATTTCTTCTCTATTCTCTTCTCCACACTTTAACCTCTCCTGTCCACCCAATTGACAAAAGTTTTGCTTCCATTTTCTTCCAGTTTTTCTTTTTACCTTTTCCTTTCCTTCCTTTCCTACTTCCTCTCCCTTATGAACGTTTTATGTCTATTTCCCAGTATCTATCCTCCATTCGTGGGGAAGCTGAGTCTGATTATCTTTGAGTTCTTTATATATTCTAAAAATTAGTCCTTTGTTTAAGGAATACCTGGCAAAACAAATTACATTCTGTGGGTTCTCTTCACTCTGTTGGTGGTATCTTTTACTGTGAAAAAACTTTTTAATACAATGAGATCCCAGTTGTTAATTTTTTATAAGATTTCCTGTGTGATTGAGATTCTGTTCCTAAAGACTGCCTACACTTAGGTCTTCAAGAGTTTTACATAGTCTATCTGGGAGCAGATTAAGTGTTTCTGTTTTAATATTTGATCTTTATTATTTAATTCAGCCTATTTTGATTTTTGTTTAGAACATAGAGAGAGAGAAATGGTAGGTGTAATCCTCAGCATGTGGAGAGGCAGCTTTCAAAGAGTATTAGAACCTATCTTTTATCCATTTGGCGTTTTATACCCAAAAAGTCTGTTGTCTCAGAGTATTAAGAGGATGATCCATGGAGGAAATAGGATTGTTTTACTCACCAATGTAAGCAATACTTACTATATATTCTGTATAATTTTTAATGTTAAACATAGTAAACATTAAACCAGAAGTCCTAACAAATGAAGCAATTTTGTATATTCCCAAAGTCACATTACATAGGTATTCAACTCTATCTGAAAATAGTGTGGTCATAGAAAAAGATATGCATTGTTCATCCAGTAATTATTTTTGCTACTTTTATTTTATTTATTTATTTATTTTTTGTGGGACCAGGGTTTGAACTCACGACCTTGCACTTGCCCAGCAGGCACTTGTGCCTCGAAGCTATCTCCCCAGCCCTGCTACTTTTATTTTTTAAAGAGAGTACAAAAATAAGATAAAATATTTACATAGTGCAGACAAAAAATAAAGGGAATACAAGATAGTATGAAAAGAGGAAAATTACAAATGATACTGAATTTCACTAAGCAAAGCAATATGAATTTCATAGTATGTGCTGCAGTGCATAGTGTTCTTTTCAAATTAGTTGTTTATATTACCAAATCTATGCACACAAAATTGATATAAAAGAATTGATAAGAAGTTAAGAAGAGAAAAAAGGAAAAATAACTGATAGAGAGAAAACGTATTGAGCATCACTGCTCGTTTCCATGGAGCAGCAGAAATCCCCAGTAGGGTTATGTAATGCATCCAGCCTACATGCATAGCTACATCTCTTTCCCGTCTCCCTCTCCTGTCCTCCTGCACTCAGTAATTCCTTACTTAGGAGCCAGTTCATGCTCTTTGCCCAGTATCTGTTGTACCCTTCAGATTTTATTTTCTCTTTCAGGTTCTCATAATAAAGAGCAAATATGATGTTTGTACATATGGCTCTGATTTATTTCACTTAAGACTATGATCTCTAGTTGCATCCATTTATCAATAAAAGCCTCAAATTTACCCTTTTTTATAACTGAATAATACTCCATGGTGTAAAAACACCACATTTTCTTGGTCCACTCCACAGTTGATGAGCATTTAGGCTGCTTCCAAGATTTAGCTATGACAAATTACAGTGCTACAAACACTATTGTACATATATCACTGTGGTATGATGTTTTCGGTTCTTAAAAAAAACTGACTTGATCTGCACATATTTCACAAACATGTCATATATACTAGAAAATATTATCGTAAAATTGTTTTCATGAACCTCTGTGACACCTTGTAAAGTGATTGCCTCAATCATAACCCTATAGTCAGCAGCTCCTATAACATCCAGATTCTAGAAGAGAGGTCAGCTAGCTTTTTCCACAAGGACTAGAGAGCAGATGTTGGAAGCCTTGAGCAACATTCTGTCTGTCTGACAACCACTCTGCCACTGCAGCATAAATGAGAGTGAGTGGCTTTGAAGAAAGCATGATTTATAGACACTGAGATTTGCCCTCCCCATTAATGATCGTGTTATTGATAAGACCATGCTCTTTTTTTCTTTATTAAACAACAAATAATGTATGGGGTGTAGCATGTCAGTCTCTGTTCTAGAGCATGCTGCTTCCAGTAAACTCACCCTAACAACACTAGTGCTCCCCTTCATTGTGATGAGCATGTACTTAACTCCTCTTTCTGAGTTGTTCCATGCTCTGTGAGCAGAACATGACATTTCCAACTTGGGACTGGTGAGAAAACTTGAAGTGATGATTCTTCTACTATATTTGTTTTATAAATTTATGCAATTAGATTATTTAACCTGAGGAGGAGTGGGAGGCTCACAGCAACTCGAACAGACCACATAGCCAGCACAGGGCAAAGGCAGAGCCAGGGTTAAAAGCTTACAGGCTCACTGGTCCTATGACAGCAACCCTGCCCTTAGGCAAGCTCCATCATGGATGTAAGAAAAGCAATGCTCTCTGAGAGTGTGGAATCACTCAGTGCTTCTGCCAACACGGAGAAAGGCGGGGACCCTTTACCCGCATGCAGTGGAGACAGCTGTGCTGGGGAAGACACAATTCTATCCGGGCCCTCTGTGACCATCGCTGTCTGAACACCTGGATGGAAATGCTGCTCCCCTCACTTACTAACTGAGTGACTTCATGCATATTACTTCTTCCTCTGTAAAATATGGATAACCAAGTTACCAGTATCCTTGAGTTGTGGTGAGAATTGAATTATTTGGTAAATATTAAGGGCTTACAGTAAAATGAGACACATAACAGTACTCACTGTATTGTGTAGCTGTAATTTTCCCTCAACATTTTGATAGGAATCAAATGGAACAAAATACTGAGTGTGTATCAGTCTTGATTTTACCTTCCTTATGAGGTTTTGTGGCATCGATAATTGTCAAGAAATGTAATTATGCCTGATCTTAAATTGTGCTCATACTACAAAATTTCATTTAAACAACCAATTCTCTTGTACACAGTTATTGCCACTTGCACAAATTATCAACAGAACTGGAAAAACAACTAAGAATCTGCAATATCCATCCAAATATTGGAGTCAATAATTTCAGTGAAGTGCTTCTTTCACTGGAGATGCTAGGGAAAGGAAAACCGAGGCCAGGGAACCCTCAGAAAGAGGAGCATGTTGCATGAAGGAATGTCACATGGCCAGACTTGAATACGAGGTTTGCTGCTCATTTAGTTCCAATTCCTTTGAAAGGAGAGAGGGGATAAATCAACACAGTGTAGAGCAGAGGCGCCAAAGTAATGATTCCAAGAACTCAAAGGGTCTCAGTGGATGTTTCTCCTTTCAGAGCAATGTTTTCCCTTGCCTGGAATTCATCTCTCCCCACTGGCCCATCACAGCGCTGCTCCAGTCATTTGGGACCCTATACTCAAGCAAATCACTGCATCTTATATCTCTCTGTGCTCTTTGTTTTTCCAGTCTCTCCTACACAGAGCGGCATTCTCTTAGGGTTGGTCTCCACGCATGTCCCTGGTGCCCACTCCCCCAATTCCCCAAGTAAGGGTGGCATGCCTGTAATCCCAGCACTTGGGAGACTGAAAACAGGAGGGTCAGTATGAATATGATCTATGTAGTAAGAGCCGGGTCCTGCCCTAAAATACAAAAAGAAGAAAAGAAAGACAGAAAGAAAGAAAGAGAGAAAGAAAAGAAAAGAAAAGAAAAGGAAAGGAAAGGAAAGGAAAGGAAAGGAAAGGAAAGGAAAGGAAAGGAAAGGAAAGGAAAGGAAAGGAAAGGAAAGGAAAGGAAAGGAAAGGAAAGGAAAGGAAAAAAGAAGATTCAGGTGTCACGGAGAGTGGAGGAGGACAGCTGACATGTCCTGGAGTGAGAAATATTTTCTGCTAAGCATCTGCAGGAGTGTGCATGGAAGCGAGGGCAGGAGGCCAGGAAAGACTCACCTCCTGATGAGGAAGAAAAGGCCAACTTTATTTCCGGGAAATTAGGAAGTCAAATCCCTTGCTGGCACTAAATATGGTAGGGTCTATAAAAATAGTTAAGACTACTGACTTAAATGGCTTATTTCTGGGGGAACTGAGAAATTACTGCATCTAGTCCCTTGCCTTATGCTAGATCTTGAAGCCTATCTGTAACACAAAAGACCACTCAGCACATGTTTGGACACCACTAAAACAGGAGGGCTCATTCTCCCTGGAAGTGGCCCAGGCTATGCTGAGACAGATGAGTGAGATTACTTTTCCAAGTTTGGGCTGAAAACTTGCCTGCAAGGAGCTTCTACACACGACTTGCACCTTGGATCTGCACAGAATGCATCACCTCCTCCTGTGGCATGGCAAGCCCTCAGCTCCGCAACGCATAGTCCCATGCCCTGATGTTGCTCCTCTGGCTGAGACCTTCTCAGCCGTTTGGTCCATTTATTGGAACTCCAGCTTTTCTTCCTATGCTCCGCTTGTGCATTCTGTCACTAACTTGGAGGCTCCTGGGGAGGACTCCTGATTGCCTCCCGCCTCTTCTAACTCACAGTTTCCTGTTCCAGATGCTATGTACCTACTCAAGGGAGGGCAGCAGTGTCACCTCCTTCAATGTGGATACTGTGATATGCATCTTCTCTTGATGCAGCTAAATAGTGACAACACTGTGTGCACACTATTCATTTTTTTTCATGTAAACATGAGGCAGGTGGACAGAATTTCTTCTCATTTACAGAGAAGGTTACTATGTGACTGGTGGCTCAGTTCTACTGGGTTGTGTACACAGTATGTTTGTGAGTTAGACTCTCCAAACAAGAAAAGCTCCTCAGGCTCCTACCCTCTGTTATCAGCAGGGACAGCTTCTCAGCTCTTTCAAACACTCAGTTTGAGAAGAGGTGCTGTTCAAATCTTCCATGAGTCTTAGGGCACATAGCCAAGATGGTTTGCCCTAAGAGCAAGGATAATTAAATCACATGCTCAAAATCCTAGCAACAGAGAGATGATACATTTTGTGAAGCAGGAGGGAGTCTGCATGTGTTGGGTTCATCAAATGTTTTCATATATAAACATTAAACATAAAAATCAATGGAATGGGGAAAATAAAAGAGGACATTGGGGATGGGGAGAGAGTATCAAAGTTTGTGAAAGTCTTTTTAATGAGTAAGTTATATAATACTTTCCCCCTATCTTTATAGGTAACATAATTAGTCAGTTCAAAGGTAATATTAATAAGGACTCTCACGTAGCACTAAAATAGGACTTTTTTATTCCATAATTACCTAGTTCAAAAAGAGACTTTGATGTATGAAAAGCTGTAATGCGAGCAGGTACTTCACAGCTTCATTCACAGTAGCAGTGCTGAAGCAGAATTTGTAAGTATTATTCAGACAAGTGCTGACACACATTGAATTTTACCCAGCACTATTGAAAAAGGGGGTGGTGAGTACATTAAAAATGCACGCAAGATTTAGAAGGCATGCTTAACCTACTTAAGAGATAGACTACTTCCAGGGGTTTCTGAGTTGTGCATTTGTATCTGCTTGATAACATTCATGACAAATGCTACTTATGCATTCATCAAAACTCAATCCAAAGTAACTCTACATGACAACAGTGTAAAGCAGAATTCTAATTCCTGTGTGTCTTAAAAGTACTCAACAATCTCTTTTAAAATTCAGGTGTTCATTTTTTCTGATGAAAGCTCATCTCCAAAATTAGATCATTTAACATATGAACCTAGGGGACAGAGGATTGGGGAGAAGTTGCTGAAAGGACACGTTTCACTCAAGTGGAAGAAGTTCAGCAAATCCATTGCTCTCCACAGTACCTATAGTTAACAACATACTTTATACTTGAAAACTGCTAAAATGGTGAATTTTCAATGTTCTCAGCATAAAAATTTAACTATCTGAGGAGATAAATATGACAATTAACTTGATTTAATCATTTCACAGTGAAAATACCTGCCAAAACATCACATGTTAGGCGTTAAATGTATTTTTTTCGATCTTTTTTTTTTTCCAGAACCAGAAATTGAACTCAGAACACTGCATGTGTCAGGCAAGTAGTTATTCTACTGAGCTATCTGCCCAGCTCAACTTTAATGTATATAAATTTATAACTAAATTGAAAACAAATTAATTTAAATGAATAACATATAGTTCATACTTCACCAAATTGGGCCAACAGACGGAAAGCCCATCTCTTTCTGTCTGTGTCTGTCTTTCTATCTCTGTCTCTCTGTGTCTCTTGCTCTCTGTTTCAGTCTCTATCTGTCTCTCTGTCTCTCTGTCTCTGTCTCTGTCTGTGTGCTGGGGATGGGACCCAGACCCTACACACCTATTCTGCAGGGAAACTCTGTACCATGGAGCTGCATCGCCAGCCCTGCAGCACTGTCTATCTTCACCCCCTAGACATTCATCTTGACATTCATCTTGAATAATCAGATGTTTGCTCACATTGCCTTTCACCACAGGTTGTAGATGTGTGTCCCTGGGCTTTCTTTTTTTTATTTTTTGAGACAGGCTGTCACTGTGCAGTTCAGGCTGGCTTTGAGCTCACTTTTGTAGCCCAGGCTGGTCTCAAACTCACACAGATCCTCCTGCCTCAGCCTCCTGAGTGCTGGGATTAGAGGCGTGCGCCACCATGCCCGGCCCTGGGTTTTCTGGAAGGTGTTTCAAACATTGTGGCTCTTTGATATTTTAGGTCTTCTGCATTTACTCTGTGGCAAACCCTGATGATCCCGACCTATGAGCAAAGCGCACTGCCCCACTGGCCAATCCATGTGGAGCTCTGTTCGCTTGCATTTCTCAGTTACGGCTCATTCTCTGTATGTGAAGATGTGAGACTTCACGAAACAGTTTTCTGAACCAATCCTATGACTGATGCATTTGATTACAGTAGGGAGGATCCAGCTGAAAGGAATATAATTTCCTGAAAGGATATCTTTGGCAAAAACCTTTGTAGCACAGTCTTTCACTTCGCAAAAAGGATGAAACCTGTAAAGTGCAGCAAGCTCACAGCAGATCTCCCATTGTGGTTCTTTCCATTAACATTTGCAAGATATTAATCTATTTTGATGGTCTCGCTATTCCTAAGGTACTGACACCCATGGAACCTTACCCTACCACACCAACCTTTAACCCAGTGTCCAGAGAGGCATGAGCACCTGCTCTCATGTCGCCAAAGCTTTACACTAGGCTCTAATGTTGAGGATCTGCTCTCAAAGGGGACCATCATTTCTCCTTTAACACGGAGGCTACCCACACACGCTTGGCCACTCTGAACCTCCACAAAGAACCTCCTTCATCTCTGGCCTCCTTTAAGCCTGCTGGCAAGAGATAAGGCAGGGGAATATGCAACGGCACAGGGCATACAGTAGTGGGAGGAAATCTCTGTGCTCCACATGTGGGAGCGGTTCCCAGTAGTGCGTGCATTTCAGAAGCTCACACAATCCTGGGCCCACAGCAGCTATTCAAACCATATGTTGTTGGGGTAAGACCCTTACCTTCAAAGCCTTCAAACTTAGAAAATTATTGTAGCCATTTTTCCACTGACTATTTTGATCAATGGGAATAATGGTGGTATCTTCTGTATTTCATGACTGTTATTCTCTTTGAATAGTGAAAAGCGGCCCCTACATGTTCCTGGACTGTGATTAAGAAAAGGAGAGCTTCATTGAAATCTGAGCTCTACCAATAGCTACCTGAAAGACCCTGGTCAAGCTGTTTACCCACCCTGAGCCTCAGTTTCCCCTACTGAAATGTGTGAGCTTTGGCACTGATGGTCTGTAGGGCTCCTTCAGTTAATGGTGTTGCTCATCTCTGATTCTACCTGCTTGGCCTCCATTGCAAGCCAGCCACAAGGAGTCGTGAGCTAATGTGTGCATGAGCATCTTGGAAACCATGTAGCACTGCACACTTATGAGGGGTATTGCTATCAGCCCCGTGAGCACGATTCCAGCATTGCCAAAATGAAGTAGCACACATCCAAGTTCAGCTCCTGCCCAAAGCTCGGGAGGACAGGGCCTCCACGCATCTTCCCCTTTCCTCTATTGAGATGCCAAGAATGTAGGAAATGCAAATTTTGCAAGTAGTTAGAAATTCTCCTGATTAAGAATGATAACTGTGAGCAGCTGATCATTTTTTTGATAAATGGAGACTAAAACTGCAAAATCAAGTCAGAGTTTTTTTCTCAGAGCGACTTAGAAACTTAGAATTAAATGTCTTTCAAGTCACAATACCTGTCCTATGTCTCTGACTTCCTTTGTGGGGTAGTTTTTCTTTCCAGAGAGCATACTCCCAAAATGTACTGTGATCACGCTGCAAATACACCTGCTGCCATGTTTGAAAAACACAGTGGATGCTCACCTTTTAAAAATGTATCAATACAAGACACATAGCTATGCGTTTCCTCAAAGTAAACCCCAAACATTTGGAACATACTTATCTTATCATCACCGCCACTTCTGAAGTAGTTCTCAAAGGGTTTTTTTTATTTTCGGTTTTATGAGTTATGATCAAAAATATGGTGAATGCCATTGGCATAGCATAAGGGAAAATCAGGCTTATATAAGTATTATGGTATGTCCTCATCCACATTATTTACTGGATTTGGCACTGTGAGACTTCTACTTCCTTTGTAAAAGCCAAAATGATTGTGAAGGGTAAATGTTGACTTTGAATATTCAAAGAGCCATGAGAACACAACTAGAAACACTCATGAAGCAAGGCTGCAAGAACATCTTCAGAAAGGGGCAGCAAGCAACGAGAAGTGTCCTCAAGGGGAGGAGGAAATTTTTGTGGGCCATTATGGCATTGTACCTTTTACAGTAATTTTTCAAAAGACTGAAACACACTGCATATTTTCTGACCACACTCTACATATGCTGGGCAGTCTTATAAGCCAATATAGCCTAGAGATGCAACCTGATCACTTGCCCTTCACCAAAACTAGTTTCCTCCTGAAAACACTGAATTGACCTGTTCTATTTGTGTGAGGGACATCTTCACATTCAAAGTCCAATCTGCTTCTTCAGCTACGGGTCCTGCTGAGAAATGCGTGCACGCATGCATGTGTGTGCACATACACATGCACGTGCGTGCACGCACACATACATATGACATTTGGGGCTTGAGTATTAACTTCTAAGAAAGTCTACTATGTTTGAATAAATTACTCAGAACTTTTGTAATCCATGGGCCATGACAGTACTCTGAGGACCAGAGAGACAGAGAGAGAGAGAGAGCCAGCAGAGCAATTGTTCATTATTGCCTTTGGGATGCCCAGTAGAGGCTTCCCAGTGATACAGCCTCCAGGGATGCAGGCAGGCCCCTGCACAGCCCTTAGTGCACTACCAACTGCTAACTGCCCCATGGGAATCTCTGCTTCTCCCCCATAGGAGACAGATGCAAGTATTGGCACATTATACGCAGTTGCAAGGCTGTTGGTAGGAAATGCAAGAAAGGAGCTGGAGCTGGTTACATTGTGGGGCACAGAGCAATGGAAGCAAGTAGTAATTTGGGAGAGGATTCAGGTTCTCAGGCAGGCTGCACAGGCCACCGCACTCACTGTGCTGCAGAAAATGGCCGCACTGTTGTGAGATGAGCTCAGAAACATGAGCGAGAGCCTGCCTGCTTCTCTTAGCACATATTTCTTTAAAAGCCATGGGAGGACAAAGGTTGCACGATAGAACTCTTTGCTAAAAGCTGTGGAGTTGGCTCTCCGGTATGAAGTCTCAGGTGAAAGCAGGGCACTTGCAAGGACTACTGGCTGCTTGCTTCTGCGGTGCCTCTCAGGTGAGACACTTATGTTTGTCCAAACAAACAGCCCTGTTTTATGGTAAACGTGCTCATGCAACATGTGATGTGTGTAGGGCTCAAGAGATTTTCTAACACTGGCCAGGCCAGTCTAGAACACTGATGCTGCTCAAAAATTGGAACACTCCTGGGAAGACTGGGAAAGTGTTGTGGGGTATAGCATTGCTGGGCATCAGCAAAGCATTGTCGAGTCACCTTAGAACTCTTGGAGCTTGAGGGGGATGTGAAAGGTGCATTGCTATACACTAAGGTAGAACAAGTGTACATAAATATCTGAATTAGAAAGTTAAACTAGCACGTGAGACTCCACAGTTGTGCTGAAGGCCTCCATCATTAGTAGTCCTTCCATGTTACTATTGGCCAGGGTCAATAATCAGAAGGCTTTCCTTTGTTTCAGTTGTTTGTAAACCCACGCTTTTGAAGCGCACAGTGCTTACCGACCTTATGTAATGTTGGTGCATGTACATAATATGTCTTCATTTTCCATTTGAGAGAGATCTTTTATCTCTAATTCTCTTTCAGTTTGCTCTTTATTCTTATTTTGGGTTTCCATATATGAGAAACCATGCAATATTTTAGCTTGTGTGTCTGATTTATTTCATTTAACATTGTGCTCTCAGGGCAATAAAGCTTCACTTTAAATAGGGCTCTTTGGTTGTAAAAATGCTCTCAAACACATTGCATCATTCAATCAATAATTGAAAAGAACATCAAAAAATGCCTGCTTACCAAACTTGCAGGTGACATTACGCTATGAGCAATCAAAATTTATAAAGATCTTGCAACAGTGACTTTAATCCAGTAAAATGGATTTTATGAAGAATAAATGAAAACTGCAATTATAGCCCATAAGCCAAGTGCAAAACCGATGAATGATAAAGACCACCCGGCTTAGCTGTAATGCATATGGATCTTATCTAATCATTTCCAAGCAAATGGGAGGGGCTATGGCAGCTGAAAGAATCAATGCCCACAGAAGTGACCTTAAGTGGGATGTCCAGAGCATTGGATGCCAGAGTTCTGTTAGAAACTGCACGCTTTAAAAGGCTCAAGTCAACAGCTTCTGACATTGCCAGTGCTGCTGGTAACCCACTAATTTTATGGACTACTGGACTATGTGTACAGTTATTTTCTCTTAGTTCAATGACAAGAAAGATTTTCACTAATAGTGTTTAGGAAAGATATCATGTCTACATCTTGTATTATGAACAACTACTCTGAAGACAACAATATGCAAAGTATTAATTATTGTAACTGCCCTACTAACTTGTTTTGAAACTGCCTCATTGTTATTTTGTTCTCATTAAAATTAATGAAATTAATAAAATAAAATAAAATAAAATCCCATTTTTCTCAAAAAGGAAAGAAAGAAAAAATAAATTGCATGGCGAAGACCTCATTAGAAGAAGACAGTGCTATGCTGGAGGTACTCCCATCTCAGCAGGGGACTTGGAAGAAGAGAATCCTCTCCAAGAAACAGCAACCAGGATGGTGGAAACTGCTACTAAGGGCTCAGTGTACAGAAAAGTTCTAGTGGGAGACGTTCATGATGTGTTGACCAAAATGTTAGGACTAGTCCTATGGGTAACAGTTATTAAATGGCCACCTTCAGTTCACAGTGAGGAATTCTAATCAGGTGAGTTTTCTTGCGAGCCTACTGTCTTTGAAGGTAGTGAGTACACAACACATCTTTGAATTAAGATTGTCTCACTCTATGGTTATGGAAATATAATTCCCAGAAAGACAGGGTGGAGAGTTGTGCAGCTACTCTACTGCTCTTAAGTAATTACCTTTGCAAAATCAATGATACTTAGGAGAAGACGGAGAACTGATGGGCATAACATTTTCATGTGCGCTACAAATACGGCCAGCCAAATTGGTCAAAGAAATTCATCATTATTGCATGGTAGTGTTAGGAGAAAACATGGAAGGGAAGCCTACTGTTGCTTCACTGTGAGACGACAGTTTTTTTAGCTATTGGAAAGTCTAACAAAAGTGAACCGTGGACTTTCCCAGGCTTGATTGCTAACTATTCCTGCTAAGTCTCTTTAGTGGTCTGTTTAGCTCTGTTCCATTTAGCTGAAGGAATATTCCTCTGTTAGGAAGCTCTTAGGACACTGCCCTGAAATTGTAGCACTGATTTCTGTGCAAGCACTTGTAAGGTTGAAATCTAAAATCAAGGGTTACATTAAATATATGTTCCTAGATATGGCGTGACAGTGGCCAGCACACCATGCCATCTACCACACCACCTCCTAAAGGAGCAATTAGATTAAAAATTAACAATAATGATTTCACTGACATAGCACAGAAAAACTGGCAATGAACTTTAAATAAATAATTAACTGCTAATTTTTTTCTTTTTTTCTTTCTTTCTTTTTCTTTTGCTGGCAGTTGCTTAAGGGAATCTGGAAATTTCTCACTGCTTGACTCTATGCAAAGAATCTGGCTTATACAGGCTGATCCTTACCCTGGAAGCCTCAAATCCAGGTTCTACTGAAAAGGAGCCTAATTCTAATTTGCAATTGGGAAGCATAACAAGCAACACACTGAAGCTTCATTTGTGCTCCTGCAGAAAGCAAGCAAGATTTCTTCTTGCTGTTGCCAGATGTAATCAATTGAGTTTATCCACTGTGTAATGGAAACACGTAAGGCCATGTCTATCTATGCGTTTTGCTAACCTGTTGCTCCTCAGGCATTCTACCTTCAAACACTTACAAAGAAACTGTTCCAAAGAGTGATGAACTGATAGAAAACAATGGCTATCTACTGTAGAGAGTTCACTCATTCCTACTGCATACTGTATAAAATTTCAGCAGCAGCAGCAGCAGCAGCAGCAGCAGCAGCCTGAGCTCACAGCCGGCATCATAATGGGTGTGACTCTCCTCAACAGTTGATTGCCTTATCTGATAATTTCAGTCCTTATCAGGACATTTGTCTACATTTTATTGAACCAGTCAGAAGAGATGACTGGCGGCCCCACTGGGAAAAGTTAGATTGAACAACATTGAGTTATTTTGCTTGCGTTGTGAAATCAATGTTAGCACAAGTTGAAGGGTAGAAATGTAAGAACTCACTATTGAGAAAAGTGTTGCAAAGCTCAGGAGCAAAAAGGAAATAGAGTTTATGGCCAGTGGTTCAGTGGAGGCATTTTGAGGTTTCTTGATGGTCAGTTCTTAGATTTCTAACCCTTGAACTTGTCTTTTTCATAAAAAAGCTAATTTTCACAAAAACATTGCTACTCTTTTCAAAAGTTACTTTTTTACTTCCCTATTGAGTTTCCAGGTCTCCTATTTCAAATTATTTTGCTACCAACTACATCAATGACCATCACCTGAAATACATTGGCTTGAGACGCTTCCTAAGGCTTTCATGACATGATAGCCACCTTTTGTCACAGTCATTTTACCAGATTAAATGGCATGTTACATCTTCATCCTGAGAGATATTTCTTTATGATTATCCTCCAATGGAATCCTTTAGCTCCAGCTCAGCAAAATCAACTTGAGAAATCTGACACACCTTCACTGGCTCCTCTCTCGGCACCAGATTTAAGGATCTACATGTAATTCCTTTTCTCAAAAATCATTTCTTGGGTATGTACTTTCTGCAAGATATCTAAGAGCCAGAAGCCCAGGCCAGTCCCAAGAATGGGAAGCTAGCATGCTCCTAACTGGAAAGACTGTACAAATGACCATTATCAGTTATCATTCAAAGGAGATCTGTCGAGAGTTGTTATTTTGTTTTTGGAGATTAACATGCAATTTGTTTTCATGTCACCAAAATTACCAACAGGTTCAGTTGCTCCCGTATTGCCAGAAATTTTGAAAACAGCTTGTGCTGTAAGTGAGGGATGAGAACGGCAACAACAAGCCAAGGGGAGCAGAAGGATGCAGTTTGTGCAGTCCCCAGGCTTTGCCTTACAAAGAATTATTCAAGCTATTAGCATTGCATTTCTGAGGGCTGCTATAGCTTTTTAAACATGATAGCTCTCTTGTAGTTTACACTTATCACATTAACAAAAATGATAGCGAGGAGAGCAAGACAAGTCCTTTTAGCAGGAACAAAGCCTCAATTGCTGATAAAAAAGTAATATCTATTTTCATGGAAAGAGATCTCCAGTGAACATATCAACTGGTGCTTTGCTCTCCCATTTCTAAAATCAGTAAAAAACAAGGCACTGGGCCACTAATAATGTGGGAAATGCAGTCAATATGATCGCATGGAATTGTCTTTCTCCTGGAATAACTATTTCAATCTTACAACCACAAAATCACCATGTCAAGGGAATGAAAGAGAACTTGTTTGCTCCATTCACACGAAATTACATAACAAATCTATCACAAGAGATATCTACTGAACACACCACCTTCTCCCCACACTTGGACTGCCTACAATCAAAATAAAAATAAACTGATTAACGTATCAGGCTCTTTGGAGTAGTGGGAATGTAATGACGTCCAAACCACTCCTAAGCCCCAGGGAACTGCTTATTCCAAGGTCCCATTAGGAGGCAGTCATGAAGAGGTGGACAGTGACTCTTCTACTTAGATCCATTTTACTCAACAATTATTCCAGCCGGGCATGGTGGTGCACGCCTGTAATCCCAGCACTTGGGAGGCTGAGGCAGGAGGACTGGTGTGAGTTCGAGACCAGCCT
>PVJA010006116.1:0-56962 GCA_004027025.1 Myocastor coypus
ATTATTAGTATCAGGTAACCTTTGTAATGTGCAGTCTAGAACCAGAATCCATGTATCTGACTAAAATTTGAGATACACTCTTTAACATATCATTCTTTCTTTCTTATTTTGCCTGTAGTTTTGTTTACCTCTATTCAGAATTGAAAGTAGCAAATGGATATTGCTCTTACCGATTTCAACTATATATCAAAAACAGCAGCTTTAATATAACAAGCAGAAGGCTTGAATACAGTTTTGTGGGAGAAATTCACACCTCACAAGATAGCATAGATTAATCCTGAAAAGAAAAGCAGCTCTAGGGCTGACCAGATAATTCAGTGAATTAAAGTGACTGTTTAGGCAGATGCAGGGACCAGGATTCAATCCCCAGCATGCCATGCTAGAAAGAAAGAAAGAGAAAGAGAAAGAAAGAAAGAAAGAAAGAAAGAAAGAAAGAAAGAAAGAAAGAAAGAAAGAAAGAAAGAAAGAAAGAAAGAAAGAAAGAAAGGAAAGCAGATTTCTGGTTAGTTTGTCAACTTATTACACATTCAATCTGTAGTACACCAGTGTTCACACATTCTGTGTAAACATTTCCCATAAGAATAAATAGACCTCTCAGATCAGCATGGCAATGTTATAGAAGTTTTTTTTTCTTTTTCCTTCAGAATCAAGGTTAAACTGATCAGCAATCCAGGTACTGGCCCTACAGCCAAGAGGAAGACAGCCTGACTACTGCCCTGGCTGGCAGTAGACCTTGGCATCTTCCATATGGCATGGTCTTAAGTGTGTGAAAAATGCAAGAGTACTGAGCTTAAGAAGACTTCCACCGAGATTTTAGAAGAAGGCCTGGGAGGACAGACAGTGTGCCCCAGGGAGAGCAGTGTGTGAAACTGTTAGGAAGAAACCTAATATGCAGTGAAAACCCTAGAATTTTGGAAAAGCCTAAAACTTGGATTGTGTGAAGAAAGCTGTAAGGAGGGAACGGAGCTAGACAAAGAATAAACCATGGGGGCTAAAGCCAAAAGAAGGGCCATAGGGTTGAAGCAACATGGAGCTCACAACTTGTCACAGATTGCCTCAGCAGTTGAATGTGGAACTACAGGACTAAATGTTTGCCCTTCTGGATTTTGGACGTCCTTTGATCCCAATGCTTTGTTTTCTGCTGTTTGTGCTTTTTGTGATAGTAATGTTTTTCTTGTGTCACTGAATGTAGGAAGTATTTAAGTTTTGTTTTTTATTGTTCATGCAGGGGCTCACAGCTAGGAGTGTGCCTTATATATCAGAGGAGGCTTTGGAATTGGATTTTTCAGCAATGATGAAACTGTTAGGACTTTAGCAACTCTTAGAGATGGACCAAGATGCTAGTTGCATAAAAGTATGAGCACCAATCTGTGGAGGCCCAGGGTGTAATATAGTTTTTGTTTATTTCCACCCTCCCCAGAACTTCATGCAGTTGTTGGGGTGGCTTCTAGAGTTTGTGATTTATTCATGATCCAATATGGGGCATATAGATATGAATGCTACACCTGTCCTGGTGTGGGTAATCTGCACACAATATGTGGAAGGAAGAAAGGCCTCATGTTTGTCACAGCTGCTGCTGTTCCTTCTGTTCTTTGCTCTTTGCTGCTTACTACTGCCATGAGCTGCTGCCCTATGCCATGTGCTGTTTTGCCCTGGAGCCAGCGTAGTATGGAATAAAACATCCAGTAACTGTGAGCTAAATAAAGCTTGCCTTCCTTAATTTTGGGTTTTGGGATTTTGTCCCAGCAATAAGAGAAAGGTAACAGAAAATAGATAGATAGATGATAGATGGATAGATAGATAGATAGATAGATAGACACATTTAGCCAGAAGTAAAAACTTGAGATACATTTATGTAAATAGATGTACTTTGAGATCATACTCTTCAGCTAAATAAATTTCACTCACAAATATCAATATTAAATTTTTTTCCTGCTACCTGAAACCAAAAGCATGAAGACCAAAATGTATAATAGGTATTGTGAAATGGAATGTAAAGGGCAACTAGCGAGAACAAAGGTGTAACAGACGGAAGGAAAAGGGAAAAGAAAACCAATAAAACCCAGTAGGCTTCTAGTTGTACTCTTCACTAAGGCATTTTTAATCATTTGCTTTACACTCAGAATATGGGTGCTGTCCTGCACTCCATACCAGTATCCCTAAAATACTTAAATGATTTCAAATTACATGCAATTAAATTCAATCTCTATGTCAAACTTTCAATGACTTTGACTAATATCAAGAAATATATTGAAAATACGATCTCAAATCCTTGATTACAAGCACAGGGGCCAGAGGTTCACAACCCCTGAATCTCATTGTAAGCATATCTTCAACAATTTCAGAAACAACTGAACTAGTTTTTGTCATCTTGTGTGGGATTTTTTGTTTGTTTTATTTTTTTGTATTTATTTATTTATTTTTATTTTAGGGAAGGGTCTACAGGGTGTTCACTAGTAGCGAGACACTAGGGTCTCACTACTAGACTGGACTCATACTGATCTATCTGTTCACAGCCTCCCCAAGAGCTGGGATTACAGGCTCATGCCATCATACTCAGTCTCAGTTGTGCTCTCTGTGCAACCCTGGGATTGGGATCAGCATGGCAGGCCCAGGGATTGAACCCCCGACCCCTGTGCCTGCTTGCAGGCACTTTAATTTGCTGTGCTTTTGGCCAACACTTCATTTTGTATTTCCAACAACTTGCTTTGAATTTTTATTCCAGAATACAGTCAAGATGGTTGAGGAGAAATAGGAAACTGTTCACAACTCTCTATGACACGAAATTGAAATAGTTGTAAAGAAGCTACTCAGCGAGGAGAAAAAGAAGTGCTGAACTGCAGAGCCAAGAAATAAGTCACAAATTTAAAAATCATAGAGAAAGAAATGCAATATAAAGAAAAGAACAAAGTGGACAGCAAAGCCAACCCTGAATCACCACGGTGGAGGACACACTTCTACCAGCACAAACTTCCAGAGAGGGGCAACAGCTGTAGATCCAATGGAGAGGCTAGTTTTGGCAAAAGCTTCAACTGCAGAGCTGTCCTATTTCAAAGAAGTATAATCAGAAGCTATTTTGAGAATGAGCTTACTGTCGGAGACTGTACTATGCTGGGAATGAGAAGTCACAGAGCAATCAACTTTTAAGGCCCTTGAGGTCATCCTGTCCTAGTTACTCTGTGGGAGATAGTTCTAAGGCAGAGTTGCAGAAAAGGAGGAATTGTAGGTAGAGACCTTGAGAAGTGTAGCAAATGAGAAACTCAAACATACCACAAATATATAAAGAACCAAAATCAGCACCAAAAGTTAAATAACTCAATTCTTACAGTTGTGTGGGTAAAAGTCCATGGTCTGTGTACTATTTGGATAGAATTTTCAAGTCCATACTTCATAATAAATAGTAATTAATTAAGATTATTAAATATTGTGGGACCATACTATCAGGAACAAGTAGAGGAGCAAAGGGAAAAAAAAAGAAAATTCGGTAACTAAGGCTCCCAACATTTAAAAGGGGAGAAATCTCTTAGTCTACGTTCTCTCCATTCTGTCTGTCCCTGGAGTCAATATTCTGATGCCTTGAGCACTGTGACTCCTAAGCTTCTACCATTTTAAGCATGAGACATTAAGGCATCATTTTAGGGCAATGTGGTGTTTACAATTGAATAAGAGGAATAAAATGTCTCGCCTAGTTTCTTGTGTCCAGCTGTGCTACAGTAAATACATGGGCAAATGAATTTAATGTACATTTCTGAAAAGAAATATGAATGAACAAAAGTATATTAAAACTATTCAACATAGTTAACTATCAGGAAAATGCAAATCAATACAATATTGAGATTTCATTTCATTACACTCGATTTCTAGCATGAAATATTGATGATAGAGTGAAAAATAGAGCTGGTAGATGATATATAAATGATAGATAGATAGATAGATAGATAGATAGATAGATAGATAGATAGATGACAGGCAGACAGGCAGACAGACAGACAGACAGACAGACAGACAGGTACTACATAAAGAAATACTATAATGCTCAGGAAATTATGAATTAGTAAATATTCTATGAAAATTTTTCTGGAGGCTCCTTAAAAAGCTAAAAATATAATTACTATATATTCCAACTTTATTACTCTTTTATAACTGAAGAAATTCAAGTTGCCTGCTATGAGAGTATTTACATATGTGTTTATTGTTCCACAGTTCACAATAGCCAAGATACAAAAGCCCAGTAACAGTTGAATAGATGCTGCTAATTGTTGTATGCATCTATATTCCAGCATGCAGGAGGCTGAGGCAGTTCTATCTGTAAGAGTTTGATGCCAGACTGGGCTATATAATGAGTTCAGGCCAACCAGAACTACATTCTGTGATCCTGCCTCAAAACAAACAAATAAATGAACAAATACAAACATATAAACAAACAACCATTAGATGAATGCCTGAAGAAAGTGTAGTCCATGTACACAGTGAGGTATGATTCAGTCATACCACAGAAGTTTTCTTTCATTTTCAATAAAATGAGTGGAACTGAAAATCATTTGAGTGAAATAAATGATAGTCAGGAACACAAGTTTTACATATATTCCCTAATACTGTATATAAAACCTGCAAAAAGTGATACAGGCATGCAAGTAAAACTATTCGACAACAAAGTGGGATGGAGACAGAGGTCAATGGTGGGGGGAGAGTGTAATGGAGGGCGCTCAGGGCCTAATTTGATTGAACCATATGCCTGTATGAGACTAGCACATTGAAAACCTATAATTTTAAAAATAAATGCTTGAAAAATATATTAAAGAGAACAATGTTGTGGCGATAGTAAATACGTGTCTAAATTATTTCATTTCTGTATAAAATAGTTCATTTGTTTACTGTGTAGCAACTTTTTGTTTTGTTTTGTTTGTATTGTGGCCAGCTCAGGCTACCTTGGAGGTGGGGCTGGTGCAGCATGTGGTGTTGGGGATCAAACCATGGTCCCTGGGGTTGTCTAAGCTTGCCCAAGCAGGTGCTTTAGACCACTTAGCCATCTTGCCGGCTCCTTGTAGCCTCTTCTAAAAGTAGCTCTCCACCTAAACATTACCAGGTTCACAGCTACTGATGTCTCCCTCTAGAGTTAGAGTTCAGCTTCCACTACTCTCAAATAATTACAGACAATAAGCAATAAGTAGTGGTCAAGTTTATACAAGAAATCTAAAGCGAAGAGTTAGGAAGACTCTATTTCTGCAAAGTCAGCCTAAGCCAAGTAAAGAGAAAAAGATGGTAAAGGATAACTAAAATACACGTTGTATCTGCAGAAAGCATCGTGAAGAGTTAAAATAGTAAGTTCTTTACAGTGTTTATATTTTCTTTACACTGGTCACATCTTAACGAAGCCTATGAGAACATATGTATCCTAAAAGGTGGTGTTGGGAAAGCATGTGTCAGACTGATATTGGATCCAGGCCATACTATGAAAATACTGCCCGAATTCTTATGAGAAGTATACCTTCAGGGCTTTGGTAATTACTCTGTGCATCTGTTGTGGGACTTCGTAACTAAACAGATCATGCCTAGTGCCTAATAAGTTTTAGCTTTCTCCCCATTCAATCTCCTGTCTCTATTTGATAAAGACTTTTTAAAATTTTGTTTTCTGAACTTTTTATTTGACAGTTCAAATGACTATAGAATAATGTCTAGGGAATTTAACTTGAATTTACCTACTATCTAGTGAATTATGTTGAAATTCTTTTCGTAATTTTAGCAGCATTTTGTATGTATTATTCATAAAATACCTAATTTTGCCATTTTTTCTGTTGTTATTGTTATTGTGTTGGGTTTTAAGAATGTTTTATACATTCTAGTTTGAAGTGCCATATACATAACATAAATATTTTCCCAGTCGATGACTTTTCTTTGCAACTCCCTTCCCCTAATGTAGAAATTCTATCATTTCTTTAGTGCATTTTCTTTGGTTGAACAAAATTAAATCTCTTTTAATAACTTTGACACCATATCCTGGATTCAGTAACACTTTGGTATTTCTGAAAAATGAAGTGCATTTTTAAAAATTCTTTACACATTTATAACACATGATGGGAAGTCTTTTGTGCCTTGTAAGTGTTCTCATTTTCCCGTCATGTCCACCTTTAATTGCATCAGATCTCGGGAGGAGAACACACTTTTCGCTCAGTGGCTGATGATGTCCTCCAGACTTGTGTCATACTGGCAGGTGTTTTAATTGCCTTTCTTTGTCTATTTTTTCCCAAGATGATTTTTTTCAAGGAAGAAAAACTCTGTGATCATTTTCAGTCTCTATTTATCTATCCAGGTTGCAGAGACTCTGTTCCCTTACTTCCATTTAATCTTTAACAGCTTGTTTATAGAAAAATAGCTACATAAATCGGAAAAACAATCTAAAAACTTTGCAACCAGGAATTAATGATACATTCTAAATCAATGAGAAAATGCACTATTTTTATTAATTGAGAGGTTATCATTGAGATATCATTTGCTAACAATCTTTACATTAAATTCAATATCATTCACGTAAAATTCCAGCATATTTATACAAAAAATTTGGTAACACAATATAATATTCATTTGGCAATTCCAAATACATCAAATAGGAAAATCATTTTAAATATATAGGTAAATTTGACAAATTTTTAAACAATATTAACCAACACATTAGCATATGCAAGGTAGAATCAGACCTAGACATATTGTTCCCCAGTATTCAAAACATATATTGTAATTGGAAAATTAACATCATTTCAAGGTATAAGAGAGAAAGAAAAGGCTCTTTGTATGGGAGAAAATGAAATTATTATTGCATGAATGAAGTCATTTGGGGTAACAGCATAGATTTAAAACTGTAAAATTCACAGAGAGCTGTGAAGGTACAAAATTTTTCTACATTGAAGTAGGAAATATTTCATATTATCAATATATAAAAGACATAATTTGTTTTCAAAAGATGTGATTTTTTATCAAGATCTATACTGCAGCAAATGTACTTAGAATATGCAGTTGTAATATACAAACAATTTCTATACATTAGTAAATGAAGAACACTTGCTTAATTTGATATAAAAGAGCTAGGAAGTTGAGCATAAATTGAGAAATGGAATTTGCCTTGTGGTATTTGATTTTTTCTTATTTTGAGACAGGGTCTTGCTATGCAGTTCAGGCTGGCCTTGAACTCTCTTTTGTATTCCAGAATAGTCTCGAACTTGCACTGGTCCTCCTGCCTCAACCTTTCAAGGCCTAGGATTATAGGTGTGCGGCACCATGCCCAGATTGACATATGATTTTGAAGTCATGAACTCAATTTATCAGAAAAATATTAACTTGAGCTGTGAGTTTACTGTACATTCATACTTTTGGTTAAAATGTCAAGCATTGGATAGGATAAAAACAGAAATTGAATATTCAGACATTGATTACATAACATATGACTGATCCATTGGCTTAAAAACCTGTTTATCACCCATTCCTAATGTAGATTTGCTTTTCTTAAATTTCAACACTGACACTTTAAATACTACGAAAAAATAAATTATTTTCAACATGATTCGCTCAAGTATTCATAACAGCTGTACTAAAAACAATAGGGCTGAAACCCAGAAAAAGTTCATAAACTAAAATTTTATGTAAAAAAATTATCCTATTTATAGCCAGGTGTGGTGGCGCACGCCTGTAATCCCAGCACTTGGGAGGCTGAGGCAGGTGGATCGGTGCAAGTTCGAGACCAACCTGGGCTACAAAAGTGAGCTCAAGGTCATCAAGGTCAGCCTGAACTGCATAACGAGACCCTGTCTCAAAAAGACAAAAAAAAAAAAAAATTATCCTATTTATGTTTAAACTTTAAGAAAATACATATGACTACACATTTTTGTTATAAATTTGAATTAAGCAAACATGAGCAATAGCAGTGCATATACATTGTTGACCTGTTAGAATGACAAGCACGGTTACATGGAAAGTAAAAATAATAGGTTGTGAATATTTATTCTGATTGTTTGGTAAAGGTAATACTATTGTCACTCAGTTGTGGTATATATAATTCTATATACACTAGAGTAATGCAAAGGATATGACAAACAGACTTGATCAATTCAGTAAAACAAATTTATGTCTCTTAAAAAAAATTATGTCTCTTGTAGACAAAGCTAGTATTAATAAGCAATGTGAGATTAAACAATCTTTTGTGTTTGAGTAGACGTGAACTTCTTCTATATAATACTGAAACTCTTCTGCATTAGTACTGACATTTTATAGATAATAAATAATGTAAAGTATCTATTTAATGATTCCTAATTCCTTTAAATTACTAATCACACTCATACTTTTAACAAGCCCGTTATATTTTGAAATACAAATCAACTTTGTATTTCACTGACACATAAATAATAGAAAACTATTACAATGCATTTTAAAGTCTGAAGCAATTTATATGATAATTTATGATTTCTTCTTATTCCAAAAAAATCATTGCATGGGTTCAATAATGAGATAGCCCTCACTACTTTACAACTAATTCAGGAAGAGTCTCAATAGAGCAGCTACACATTTTGGAAACCAAGTAAATGGGAGATATAACTGACTTTCAGGCACACTGCGAGGAAAATCTGTCGCTCTTGTGTCTAGAGAATTGAAACTTGTTAAATCCTGACTGATTTGAGCCGTGACTTGTTTCACTTCCTAGGCATTTTGTTTGATTCTGTAAGTGTTTCATTTCTGTATTTTTTTTAAAAAAACAAGAGTCTGTCTTCTGATTGTGTTCTTCTTACTTGTCTGTCTTAATCTTGCTTTTTTACCTAGCCATGTCTCATCTAATTTTTCTCATCTTTTCTCCTTTCATTCTGGAATTAGTGCAGTGTTAAAGCTTTTGATAATACACACATGCATATAAGAAGCATTGAGACAACAAGAAAAACCCATTAAAAAGACAAATTTTATCTTTGGGGAACAAAACTCCCTTCGGTTTTCTGCACTGTCTCAAATTAAATGCATAGAATAAGACTATTAGATGACTGGTGGGGACGAGGAGACAGCTCAGTGGCACAAGCGCCTGCCTGGCAAGTGAAAGGTCGTCAGTTCAAACCCCAGTCACACACACACACAAAGATGAAACTGAGTGATACGGCTGTGTTTAGATGTCCCGTCCGAAAGCCACGTGGAGGTGGGGCTTTGTTGGAGGTGGTTGGATGTAAGGTGTGTGATGCTGGAATTTATTTACGGTACAATGCTAGGATCAAGGGCATTGAGGACAAGGATGTGAGTGCTACCAGCACTGTGTGCCCTGGATAAGGTAAAAGGATAGAAAGATGCTGTCAAGATCCCTACTATTCCTAGCCGGGTGTGGTGGTGCACGCCTGTAATCCCAGCACTCGGGAGGCTGAGGCAGGAGGATCGGTGCGAGTTCGAGACCAGCCTGGGCTACAAAAGTGAGCTCAAGGCCAGCCATAACTGCATAGTGAGACCCTGTCTCAAAAAGACAAAAAAAAAAAAAAAAAAAAGATCCCTACTATTCTTAATACATTGTGGATGCCATGCATTATTGCCTCTGTGATGTCTGTCCTAGGGGCCTCCTTGGAGCCAGCCAATTATGCAATTATGGGCTGAAACCTCTAAAATCTGTGAGCTAATATACTTTTCCCCCTTTAGCATTGCATGTCAGATATTTTATCTCAGTAATATGAGAAATGTGACAACGACATCATGTATAACTTTTTTAAATAATGATTTTTCTAGCATATACCCATTGGATATTTTGTTTTCATAATTATTTTTATAAACAATAATTGCATTTGTAAAATTTACAAAAGAAAACATGATATCTCTGATATAAACTTTGCTATTCATGCGTGATATATAACTGAAAAATATAGCACAGTAAGTCCCAGAATTACAAACAAGTTCAGTTCTGGGAGGATGTTTGAAGTCAGATTCATTGTGACAAAGTGAGCTTATATACCTTCGGTACAAATACACAGTATGCATTGCTTTGAACTTCCCCTAGCAGTCTCCTCCACACCACCACTGCTTTTCCACTTGCTCTTGGACAGCTAGTTACTCTTGCTGAAATTTAGATGTTCAAAATATATATACATTTCTTTAGTGCTTCTTACAATATATACCTAAGTGCTTAGAATAATTTTCACAGATTAAAAAAAGTATTAAATTATTTCCCTTAAGTATAGCCAGTAAAAGTAATGCACATGGGCTTTACACAAATAGAAACTCCATAATTTTTAAATCAGTTGTACTCAACATTACAGCTTTGAGGGTCAGAGAGGTGGCTCAGTGGTCTAAAGTGCTAGCTTAGGCAAGCTTAGGCAATGACAGCAACCGCGGTTCTACCCCCGGCACCACATGCTGCTGCAACAGTCCCACCCCCAGGTCATGCTGAGCTGGCCATTTTATATATATTTACATCTTTGAGATAGTCAAAGAAATACAAATATGTGTGATAGTATGTATAGTAACCATATATTATCATTGACAACATATTGTCACTATTAGTATATCATATACATAATCAAATGTATCAAATGGAATTATATTTGTTGTTGAAGTAATCATGTTGTTATGGCTTGTGTCTAGTTGTCCCAGGAAGGCCTCATGCAGTCATGGGACAGGGACTTCTCGGCTTTGAGACTAATTCATGATCCACTGGGATTATGTATTTTAGTATTGCTGGTGTTATGGTTCTTAGTACTGTTAGGATTATGGGTGTGGTCGAGGCAGATATCCTGAGGCAGAGAGCCTGAATGTATTGAGAGAGACACGGAAACAGATTCTCGCTCTTTTGCTCTGTTGCCCTGGTTGGTCAGTTGACTCTACTGCAATTGTTCCACCAGCATAAACTGCTGTTCTTTGTCCTGTGCCAGTCTACCTTGGAGCTGGCTGAGTATAGACTGAAAGCTCCAGAGACTGTGAGCTGAATAAGCCTTTCCTTCATTCATTTTGGGTGTTGGGTATTTATCCCAGGAGCAAGAGAAGAGTAACTAAGACACATGTCCATTTTACTGAAGTCACTAGGGATACAGTTGAGCATCATAAGTGCCTACCCATAAGTGCAAGTTCTTGAGTACAATCTCCACTGGAAAAATAAAACAAAACTAAAAAACAATTACTGCATTCACTTTAGGGATAAATTCCCTTCTAAAATTTTAAAGTGGTTATTAACAAAAATGAAATTTGTACAAGGTAACATATTTGGAAGTATAAATGTTTACATTTTGCTTTGTGAAATATTTGGGATCATAATGTTATTCATATACCAAAGGATATAAACAGATGTATAGTTATCAACTTTTATTCAAATATTTCCTCTAAACATCGTGTTCAGGTTCTAGTCAAAATAAGCATATTAATTTAAAGTCACATGAAAGCATTGTTTGTTGACTGGATGTCACTTGTCAGTCTCATTTGATGGGCACATCTACAATCGTTTGTAAGACTAAGCATCTTTTAATGTTAGGTTACCTTATTTCAGATAAACATATTAAACAAACCTTAACTGTTCTGTGGCTTATTATGCTATATTTGTATCAAACCTTTCTCAATAAAACATTTTTGTATATTAATAAAAGTCTATCAATATTTTGTTAACATACATTGTAAAGATAAACATTCACCAACTTTCTGTTGGCATTTTATGGGTGTATTAGTCACTTTTCACTCATTGCTGGGACAAATACCTGACACCCAAGATGAAGGAAGGAAAGGTTCATTTAGCTCACAGTTTGTGGAGGTGTCAGTCCATATTCGGCTGTCCCAAGGCTGAGTGGAGAAGGACAGAGAGCATTCAGTTCATGTCAGTGGACCAGCAACAAAATGGTGGCAGAGGTGGCCAACCAAACAGGGCAGCAGAGAACAACAGCTCTAGACTGTCTCTCTGTCTCTCTTTATATTACATTCAGGCTCTCCGCCTTGGCCTCCTTCTTAGGCTACACCCATAATCGCAGAAGTACTTAGACCCATAATCCCATCAGTACTAGCACCCATACTCCCAGGGATCATGGATCAAGTCTCAAACTCTAGAAGTCTCTGCCCCCTGACTCATGAGGCTTTGGGGGAACAACTAGACATAAACTATAACAATGGGTAAGCTAATAAAATTAAAGCAATGTATTATTTATACATACACAGCTACATAAAATATGAAGATCCGCATTTATGTAGCTACATTTAAATGTTTATATTTCAGGATTGAATCAAACTAAATTTTTGAGCTGTGACGCAAAACGAATGAGTTAAATAATAAAGTTATTATTTCTCTATTGTAATGATATGGATAATATTGTTTGTTACTTTAAAGGTATGCCTATTGAGCTGGGCATGGTGGCGCTTGCCTGTAATCCCAGCACTCGGGAGGCTGAGGCAGGAGGATCGGTGTGAGTTCACAACGAGCCTGGGCTACAAAAAGTGAGCTCAAAGCCAGCCTGAACTGCATAGCGAGAACCTGTCTCAAAAAAAAAAAAAAAAATTCCTATTATCTACATATCAGAAGCAAGAGAATATTTTTTCTACTTAATGTAAATAATAGACATTCTAACCACTCATTTATTTGACTTAACTGTTGTACCTTGTTCCATAATATGTGTGAATTTAATATGAATAGAACCAACATAAATCTATTTACATTTTCTTATTTCTTGAAGAAAATAAAGTGAATTAAAACCCAATATAATATGTTGAAAGTTTTTTTTTAATCGCACAAAAATTAAGAAAACAATTGAAAACTATCTAATATTTATATATTTGAATATTTAAAAGTAAATGTTAGGGGCTGGTGAGATAGCTCAGCAGGCTAATCTGTTTAGGCAAGCACTGGTACCGCGGTTCCATGCAGCACTACATGCTGTGCCAGCCCCACCATGGAGTGGGCTGAGTCAGCTGGAGTCTGGGCATAGTGGCTCACACCTGTCATGTTAGTGGTGGGGAGGTTGAAAGCAGGATCACCACAAGCCCAAACTGCATAATGAGATCCTGCAATAACCAAATACATTTACAAAAAGTAAATATCCAATTCATATGAAATTTCATTATCAAACATTACATACAACGCTTTGGATTTGGATAATGAAATCATTATGTCTGAATTTATCATACTTGATATTTTAAAATGCTATTACAGCACAAATTGTAATAAAAATGTAAATGTACACCTAAATAAAACTTCATTGAAAAGACAATAGCTTACATACCAATAATTTTGGAGAACAAACATTAGATTGAAAAACATGTACTCCATATTGTCCCTAGACAGCAGTTGAACCTCTAAATATTTTACCCTGGATCTTGTCCATTTTAATTTTTCAGATGACCAGGAACATATTTTTCTAGGCTCTATGTTTACTATGTATTTGAAGCAATCATTTTGCCTATCAGTACCTTGTTATTAGTGTTTGCAATTATACAATAAAGACTGGAGGTTACATAACCTGCTTATCTTGAGCCATAACCCTTTGTTTCTATGTTATTGTGTATTGACCGAAATGCTTCTAAGTAAGAAAATAAGGGACAAATTTTTCCTCCTTAGAATGTTTTAAGCACAGATAACAGTTCATTATTAAAATATTTCCATTTTGAGTGATATTTATGCATCATAAACTCCTCTTCATCACTTAATTTCAAGCTTTTCCCAGTAAACAAAATCACCACCTACCTGACACTTGAAGGTGGACTGAAAGGAGGGTCATGAAGACGACAGAAGAAAAATGGAGTAAATTATCTTATTGCAGTAATCTCTTTTTTTGATTTCTATTTCATGTTCTCATTGAGATTTGATATCTTAGAATTTTTCTAAGCCCTTTCTCTGCCTATTATAATTACGCATCTTGTTATTACTAATGTATTTATTGTCCTGAAGCAGTACTGGGTCCGGAAATTCATTCTGATCAATGATAAGGTGAAGAAGGTGGAAGGCAAGGGCCTTTTTGTGTCTTATATTGTATCCGGGTACTGGGATTAGGGATGTGGAAAATCACTCAGAAAACTCTTCAGTAATCACCCACCTTTAGTCCAGACATCATGAATCCTAGCACAGCCCAATGAATCAGTCACATACTGCAGATTCGGCCACCTTTGAAAAAGTCCTACCTATGAATGCAGGAGGCTTTTAGAGGTCACCTGGACATAAGCCATAACACACTTCAGCTATGTTGCTCAATAATAATTAGGTGCAAGAAAAGAAGAATGACATATATTGAAAAAAGTAAGAAGAGGATAACAACATTATAAAATAGACCCAGGTTATGATAATATTGGAGACAAAAGTTAAAAGTCAATTAATTAGAAAACTGATTTTTCATAATCTCGGACAGATAACTCTTTTGTATCTTAGTATTAAATATGAAATTGGACATCAACTGGTGTGGATTATTAAAAATAATGTTTTCTGCTATTATAACTACAAACAATTCCACTTCAAAAACTGTTAAGAGAAAAAATTAATCCATAATATTCAGAAGATATATTGCTAATTAATCTCATTAATAAGATCAAATATTCAAGTAAAAGTAATGAGGACATTTAGATGCTACATTCTCTAGAAAAGATGTATGAGCTCACTGATTCCATGGAAATGCATTCAGTATTATATTTTTTAGTCATGAGAGAAATTAAAGTTAACTACAGTTGCAACAACATTGTGTAAATGAAATTTTCAAAAATCATTAAAGGTAATGCAAAATGAAAAATCAATTCTTACATAATAAAACTGTTTTATCAATTTCTTACAGGGATGAATTTATACTTACCTTAAAATGAGCAATTTCACACTTAAGTAATTATGTGAAAATTGCACAGAATTGCAATTCATAATAGGAAAATCCTGAAAGCAGTCTACATGTCTGTCATCAGAAAAATGGATAAAGAAAATGTATTTATGCACAATGATGTAGTACTCAACTACAGAGAAATATTTGAGACACTGGAAAAAATTGATAAGCCTTTAAGGCATGTTAAGTGAAATAAATCAGATGCAGAAATTTAATACTGTATAATTTATCTTAAGTAAAGCAAAACACAAATGGAGAGCAAAAAAGACTAATAAAAAAACCAGGGTGAGAGTTATTTTGCAAATGGGAAGGAGTTGAGTAGATCAAGGGTGGGGAGGAGTAGGTGGAAATAAAAAGACTTCAGATGCATCCTGTACTTATACCAAATAACCACAAAGAATGTAATCATTATATATCACAAAATTAACAGTAATAACCATAACAATCAGAAAGAAAAAGGGGACTTAGAAATTAAAGGAGAGCAATGGTAAGAATGGTAAGAATCAAAAAGGGAATAAAAAATTGGGATGTATTAAGCATATATTACTATTCCTTAAAACTAATGCAAACTTTCTATGAGATAAAATCATATAAAGTAAAATGAAAATAAATATAATCACACAAAATATCTCCATATGTACCTATTATCTACATACACATTCAGGATAGTTTTGTTCCAAGGCAGATTTCTGTTAGAATCTTTTCAGATTTATTCACAATAGAAAGAAATGAAAATCTCTGAGATTTATCACATAAAATGGAACAATGTGCAACATTTAAAACAACCAAATGATTTTTTTTTTTTTAATTCATGTGTTTGGCACAAAGTCTCACTACACAGCCTGGACTCATATAGTAAACCTCTTGTTTTCAGCCTCCGCACTGCTGGGATTATGGGTGTGGCCGCCACAGCTGGACTCGATGACCAGTTCTGCCCATCTCAGGATGGGGCCAGCGCTGTGTGCAGTATCAGGGGTGTAGATCTGGTTCCTGTGCTTGCCTAGATAGGCACAGTCTGTTGAGCTATCTTGCCAACCCTAAAACAACTGATATTTACATAAATATCAACACTGATTAACAACAGAGCATGGAAAATGAAACACAAATGATTAGCTTTAAGAAAATCAACCAAAAGCAAAATTCTGGTAAATACAAATCACAGTGATAAAGTCAAAGCATATGGTTTCAGTGTTACAGAAGTGATTAAATGCAAAGGGACAAAGACATTAGTTTAGAAATATTCTTTATTGAGATTTAAAAGCTTATTTGATGCAGTTTTTACTTGTTTATTTTTATTTAATGTGTGGTATTGAAAATAACAAAATTGGACCCGGCGGGATGGCTCAGTGGTCTAAAGCCCCTGCTTGGGAAAGCTTGAGCGGCTTCAGGGACCGCGGTTCGATCCCCGGCACCACATGCTGCGCCAGCCCTGCCCTTGGGCGGGCTGAGCCGGCCATAAAGTGAGTGAATAAACAAATAAAGATTCTGAACCAAAAAAAAAAAAAAAATAATAATAATAATAAAATTAAAAATTATTTTAAAGAAAAGCTTGGGAAAATAACAAAATATTCAATCTAGAATCAATATAACAGACGAGTTAAGATTAAAAAAATTGAATTACTCATTTAGCTATTTATAATAAATATGTAAATAAAGGTCCATATTAATGATTCTTGCATGTATCTTTCTCTTACCATCACTCAATTATTCTTATTAATAACTGTCTATACAAAGAACTGTATTTCTTAATCAATCTGAGTCATCCTCCAATGATAAAAATCTACTTGAAAGTCAAGCAAAACAAATTGTTTGTAAGTTGCTTGCCAAACAGCTACAATACAGTTCTACAGTTCAACATATCCATTCAGACTGAACCCATAATAATTGACTCCTGTGTCTCCTATCTTTCAATATAAATCTTCAGCCCTCAGTAGAGCACAGATCACTTATTTCTTACAGCTTATTACTGTATAGATACCTATAGCATTCATGTAATATTTTATACATGCTATATATACTTACACAGTTTTGTATGTATAACATCTATAATTTTATTTATCTATATCTATATATGACCTGTGGGAAACAGTGATGGTGAAAAGCAAAACACCTTCTCCTTATTCGATGTATTTCTATGCAGACAGGAAGAGTTCTCCAGTGGAATCTCTTGGCATACCCTCAAGGAAAAAAGAAGGTAGTAGAGTGAGTTTAGGAAAGTATCAGAGACCTGTGAGACACCAAACACACAAGTCACATCTAAATTTTCTTTCATGGCCACATCTTGATAGAAACTACAGGCTTGGACACTATTAGTCTCCCAAGAGCTACAGAGTAAATGGATGCCACATATTAAAGCGAAAAAAAAAAAAAAAAAGGAAAAAAATAATAATTCCTACATTTTTCAGCAGACTACTTAGAATCCCTTTTATTAACTGAGCTAGGAAACGAGTTAGACTGAAGAAATAGGCACTGTATTCCTCAAAATGAACTTGAAGGTAAAAAAAAAAAAAATGCAATGAGCTTGACTGCTAGTTGAAATGATCTGGCAGGAAGAGTTTTGCTGTGGTTCAGAAGCAGCTGAAGAACAGAATCAAACACTGCCCTGGCTCAGGATTTTACGTAATGGAATACTGATTCTCAAATTTAGTTAATTCCATTGCTTATTCATTGCTGCTTTTAATCTTATGTGGAGGATCATAAAAGGAATTTCCCTCCTTGAATAGGTACAAGAAAAGAAATGGGAAAAGGCTTCTGTAAGGAAGAAGGCATGAATGACACTATCAAAGAGAAGACAAGAGCTCATAGCCAGTATCACCCTTCGTGTGAATGACTGCATAAAGAAATAATGAGACACATGCGGAATAAGTGACTGGAATGTACTCCCAATTTGCACTTAAGAAACTCACCTTCTTTACGTGACTTCCAAGAGACAAAGCAAGCTTCAGAAATATTGCATAGTTATTAAGGGCATGAAGATATCATTAAGTTGCATTTTTTTTGTGGCAAGAAAAACCTGAGTGTGCAAAGCATTTAAATTGTACTTCTCTTATGACAAAATCATTCACCATTAATATATAATTTAAAGTTAGCTTAGAATAATTCAGAAAGGTTACTTTCTGCCAGGTGAGTGAAGAAAGACTTCTAAATATTTTGCGTTGTATAAAAGTACTAAGGTATTTGTAAAATTTCAGAGAGGAAATTAAAAGTTAAATACTGTTAAAAACTTATTTATTTTGGCATATTATATTTCTCTTAGTCAAGTATATGATAAAAAGTTTGACTATCTTGTACTTTGTAAATTTGTTTTTACAATGTTTTAGTAATTATTTTGAGATTTATTTTCATAGCTATATTAGAATTTTTGCTGCAATGTTATGCTGTATTACCTAATAAACCTATCAATTTATGTAATAGCATTGCATATATTATTTAAAAGAAGTTTGGTTTCCTGATTATCTTATACTTTCCAATTATTTTGACTGATTTATATTTATTATATAATGAAGTATTTGTATTTTTATGTTAGGTTAAAAGATTATTTTTTAATATGAAACAGTCAATAAAATACTGTATGTTCTAATTATATATAGGTATAAATGTTGTGTAAATATTTATGGTATTTTTATCAGCACCTTTCAATTACATTGCCTAATAATAGATTAATCTATCTTTCATGTTTGCATTATGTCTGTGATTATTTGACATCATTATCTTGAAGTCAGAAATCACCCAGATGTTTATTATGAAGTATATTTAACATTTTAGCATACAATTATTTTTCTTGTTTTATTATAATGTTGTAAGTATTTGGCAGTAGTCACTGTAAGATGCACATTTAGAGCTATTATGTAATTAAGATATATATCCTGAACAACTTTATTTAAAAAAATTAATAATCAATTACACATGGCATTTTGTGATTTTTTTATACTAAGAAAGTCTACAGGATGTGACCACGGAGACAAATAAATTTTAAATGAAAAGAAAGAAGATTCCTTTTCAAGAAACATTAAAGAGGCTATATTCATAAGCATTGTTAGGTAGATTTGATAGTTTCTATAAAAGGTCAAACACTGGTGAGCTAATATTTTAAAGACATAAAATATGCTTCAAAGAAGATAAATAGTTGAAGAGAAATGCAAATTAAGTAGAGGGATTTTATTCTAGAAGTACAAAGAAGTGAACATGAGACGCAAGTTTGAAATTATGTAGTTGAGATATCATAATTGATTATTATGTTAATGGTAGCTGAAAACACTTCAATGTAAGATTATATAAATTAGAAAGGCTATATTTCCAATAAGAAAAAGAGCAAAGTGCATTGCCTTTCTTATACAGAGTAAATGATTCAATTTTTATACTTTAACATTTTAGAAGATAAAAATACACAAATACTTGTATATCTGTGAGTAGCCTAATTTATCCCAATTTATTATAATAGTTATAGTAAAATGAAATATGACACCATCACATAAATATCTCAGACTATTATAGCACAGAGGAGGCATATAAATTTGATTTTGTGTTCTCTATTAATAATTAAAATTAAAAATAAATTTTGCACACAAATTTTAAATATTGCATAGATACAAAATTTGAGCTTCTCATATATGACAGACAATGCATAATTTAAACTGGTTTGTCTGATTTATTTCACTTTACATTACACTCTCTTATGAATACAATTATGAATCTTTCAAATCTCTCTTTATGATAGAGTGATACTCCACTGTGTATAAATACCATGTTTTCTTTAATCATTCAAGTCTCGACAGATATATATTCAGTTTTCAATATGTTGCTATATCCTACTGTTGATATCAGTAGGATATGCAATGTATTCCTGGAAAACGAGGACTTTGATTCTTGGGAAGATACCTAGAAGGACAATAACTGGTTTAATTTGAATTTCTGTTATATAGATAAGTAATAAATAGGAAGAAATGCAAACAATTTTCCAAATTTATTGTATCTCACTGCTTCAAAAATATTTTAAGGCATATGATGATTTTTTCTTTTATATTACTATTTTTTTCTTTTGTTCACTGAAAAGAAAGTTTTGTCCTTTTATTTGTTTGTTTCTTTTTGTCTAGGACATGTATTCTCTGTAAAATTTAGCCACTCTTTTAAGATCACGGTGCACAGTGTATGTGCACAATTGTTATTAATTATTCTCTTATGAAATTTTTAAACTGGAAAGGTTTATTTAACTCACAATTTGTAAACATTTCTGACCATAATGAGTTGTCTGTAAAGGAGGAAAACAAAGGGGCAACAGTTTACGGCAGTATATGGTGGTGTAAGACAACAAAATCAACAACCAAGAGCTTAAAAACTGCTATGAAATTTTCAATTAATTTTATATCAATAAGATAATTTTTGTGTTTTCCTTAATACCTGCTTGCATGACAAAATGAAATGGTAAGTTTAAAAAAGAGAATTTATGATAATTGGCCTTTTTTGAAAAGGGTAAAGATCAGGATTTCCAAAGGAGGTCATTTTCTCACAAATTTGCTAAAACGTTATTCCACCATGAGTACATGCATCTATAGTGTCCGTTATGAATAACATCATGACTTTAAACAGGATGAAAGTTTTGTATGTGCCTGTTTGTATTTCCTACTTCTGTTATCTATGTAACACTTTAATATATATATATATATATATATATATATACATATATATATATTACTTCTAAGTTATTGTGAAAGGAGCAATTTATATTTATCTTCAATGAAAGATATATTTTGTTCATATTATTTTATAAAATAATTGTATAATGAGTGAGTTCAAGGGGAATTATACGTTTGTTTTTGGGTTTTGTTTGAGAAAGAGACTTGTTTTGTAATTCAGTCTGGCCTTAAGCTCACTAGCTAGCCCAGGCTGGCTCTAAACTTCAGGCGATCTTCCTGCCTCACAATACTGAGTGGTGGGATTATAGCCAAGTACCATCATGCCTGAATGAAATGAAATATGGTTGGAAAATTTAAGAAATTGGAGTTCTGAAAAGTGGACAAACGGGAAAGGTCATTTTATTACATAGTATTAGCTTGATAAAACATTTAAAGTACAGCAACATGGAATGGGTAGTTTTACTTTAAGATACTAATCAATTTTAAGTTTTTAAAAGAAGTCAATATGATGTGTGCATAATTTTAGAATTTGCTAGTACCATGGGGCATACACTTCTTATTGAAAATCTTTTCTATTAAAAAGCTTTAATGTATCGTGAGTGAGAGAAAATACTAACCAAGGAAGCAAAAAACAACTCATTTGTATAAATAAATGAAAATATAACTGTATTTCAGGACAGGATCACCACATTGCTTCTAAGTAATTTATGTATTAATAGAATATATAAACCATGGGACAGATACAAGGACTGTTGCATATTGTTATAGTGATTATAATCATATTCCTTGAAATACTTGGCCAAATCCTTACCTCCTATTATCTAAGAAAACAGACATAATGTACTTTTCTTATGAGTCTCTCAAATAAGTTTTCACATTAGATTCCAGCTGTGAATAAAATTCCTGTAATATGGTGAGTGTTTTCTACTGTTCATCGGTCAAAATCTCTGGGAAATAAAGTAAAAACTAGGAGTTGATCACATAGTATTCACAAAAATTCCCAAAAGTTGACTCAGCAATACTTAGTATTTTATGCCATTCTCACATACATATTTACTGATGGTACTATGATAGTATTAAAACTGTCAAACTAATTGAATATAGCCTTGGAGAATTTATTTTTTAAATCAAAAGAATGTAATTTGAATATATCAGATTTTAATATTTGAAAAGTTTACAAAGGAGAAAAATTTTCATTTTTTATTATCTTTCAAAATGAAAAGATTTTGTCTAACATACGTTGTCATATTTTAAAGAAAACTTACACACTCACGTTCTTGCATCTAATGGAGGTGAAAATGTAATTCAAAAATGTTCTAAACTAAGAAGACAAAAGCGATGAAGCATGTATAACTCTTCAAAATGTGTAATTAAATTGAACTGGCATGTAAAATAGTTGAAAATTAAAGTTCTCTAGGTGTTACTGAAACACTTTAGAATTAATCCACAATAATGTATAAACCAATACAGATTTCAATTGGGCAAGAATTTTGCATTTTAATGTCTCAATAACAGATACAAAGCTGTTATTAGTGAGCCACTTGGTTCAAAATATAAATTTTCCTTATTCACATTAAGTGAATTGGTTTACATTTGATTTAAAAAGAAAAAAATATTTATAAATTGTTCAGAAAATAATTGCTGGGGAAAAGGGAACTTAACATAAGAATTACAATTCCAACACCATAAATTATATACATTTAAGGTAAAATTGATATCATGTGTTTGAGAGCAGTTTGCAAAACTGAGAAGAGAGAACATTTTATTTATTTGTTAAATAACTACATAACAATGTTTGGGTATGTATGTGACAGAACCCTTAATATGTTTACAGTGAAAAGTGTAGCCCCAGAGCTTTCTTAATTATTGTAGCATCTTTTTTCATTTTATCACCTGCTGTATGCTCCGAAGAATATGAAAAGTCTTAAATTGTAAGCGCTGCAGTGTGTAATAACAATTATAAAAAGTCTGTATGCACTGCAAAGCGCGCTGCATGCCTGACCTGCCATTTGCCAGGCCATGCTCCTTGTCTCTCTCAGTAACACAACATTGTTTTTCACCTTCAGTGTCACCTAATGCACATTGTATTATCTCTTTTGAAGTGAAAATTAAGTTAAGGCAAAGGAAAGAGGATAATTAGCCCCAATTAAATGTGCTTTATAATTTACAAATAATGTAATTAGTAAATATTAAATTAAGTTATATGATTAATGTGCTTAATAACTATGTGTAATGAAATACATCAAGTTAAAAATAAATACAGAGTAGTTAAGCATCCATTCAAAGATCTATATATATATATATATTTATATTTAAATCTATCTATCTATCTATAATTTTGATTTCACACTATAGATAACACCTAATGTTTTCTAAAGTCTATACCCATTGGTAAATACACAAAGATCCTACCTGGCAAATAATTTATTGGGACTGATAATTTAATTTCTGATAATTTCCAGTATCACCACTCTAAATAATCACCTTCACTTAACTTGAGCCTCTGCTCAGATACTATCTTCTTATGCATTTTTTCCTGCACAACTATCATACAGGAACAAAACATACTGCTCACTTCAGCGGCACACATACCAAAATAGGAACAAAATATCTATCTGTACACAGGAAAGTTTATCTACCAAGGAGGTAGCTAGAGGCCCAGGGAACCACTGGCATAATTCCTGTCATCCCGTCTAGCTTCAATTATAAAAAATGAAATTATATGAGTGTCTTTACCTATCACCAACTATTTATCTATCATAGTGATTTGGAAAATCTTTATTTAGACAAATTTGATAATTACATTACTTTTGCACTGCATATTCTTTTTCGATCTGTGAAGTTTGCTTTTAGGAACTTATATTTTAGATGTGTTCAGAACTGTGGAAGTGTTCAAGAAGAGAGTGCTTGCAGCATCTGTGTATATGACAGCAAAGAATAGGAAGCAGTTAAGCTATTTTCCAGTAGAGAATGGGTAAATACATTATAATACATAACAGACAAAAGATTTCATGGGTTGGGGAGATAGCTTCGTGGCACAAGTGCCTGCTTGGCAAGTGCAAGGTCTTGAGTTTGAACCTTGCCCCCCCCCAAATAAAAAAAAATCTTCAGCAGACTTACAGACTTTAAAAAGAGACAGAGAACTTCACATTAACATTTGATATCTTAAGTAGAAAAAATTGAGGTTTGTATACAGAAACTATGCAAAGCATTGTAAATACATGAACATAAGTATTTTTTTGCAATCTGTTGCTTACAAAGAAATATGTACCATTTATCTGTTTCTCTGTCTATATATCTGTCTACCTACTTATAATGTAGCTACATATCTGTACCTGGAAAAGGAGAACTAAATATGTTTCAAGTCTTCATTAGGTACTGAGGTATCCATGTGGACAAAGTAGAGTTAATCATTTGTATTCCTAACTTATACAGCTTTCTTTGCATCTGCCCATCTTATCTCAGGGTAATCTTCCACATTCTTTGTGGAAAGAGATATTTGTCTTATCCAAAAGGTGGAAGAGTTAATATCTTGTGTGAAATAAATCAGACAGAACTCAACTATTGATCATCCAGCATCTGACATGACCAGCAAGCAAAAACTTCTTAGGGCATGACACTCTTAAGGTCATGCAGTTAAATTATTTATGTGTTTATTTATTTGGTACAGGGTCTTGCTACATGATCTAGACTCACAATGATTCTCCTGTCTCAGCCTCCCTAGCACTGGGATTACTAGCATGCACCACACCTGGTTCCAGTGGCTGGCTGTGCATCAGCACATCATGCAGTACTGATGATGAAACTCGGTCCTTGTGCTTGCCAGGCAGTTGCTCAGACTGCTGAGCTATATTCCCAGCTGGTCATGCAGGTAGATATTCCTAGGGAAGCAAAATTGTTATCTTAATTTTGACTAGGTTTTGATTTTTAACTTTTCTTCCAAATATATATGATTGTTTTGATAAGGTGGCTAGTGCCAATGTTTTCTTCCTTGCCTAATATAAAATTATATCTTCATATATGAGAAATGGTAAAATAATAATATTGTAATATTTTTATAAAGAGCTTAACAAAGTAATTTAATTGCATCTATCCCATCTGAAATAATAAAAGGGTGGACCAGAGGATATTAGAAAGGAAACTAGGATCAGCCAGGTGTCGTGGAACATGCCTATAGTCTCAGTACTCGGGAGACTGAGGCAGGAGGATCATTGCAAGTTTGAGACCAGCCCGGGCTACAAAAGTGAGCTCAAGGCTGGCCTGAACTGCATAGTAAGACCCTGTCTCTAAAAGATAAAAAACAGAAAAGAAAAAAAGAAAGAAGAAACTAGGATGAAACTTGTAATTTCAGAATATATTTCAAACAGTTTTAAAGCCCAGTGCTTACTGTAGCATATCAGTGCCTATGATAATGTTTCGGAGGCTGCCCTTATCTTGTAAACAATTTCTGTTCCTGGAGTCTCAGAATGCCAGAAGGTGAAAGATAACACAAATAATCTCATATTTTACATGGTAGTCTTCTCCAGAATTGAATGTGGCTGTTGATCAAAGTTACATTTCTATATTTCCGATTAAAATAACAATTAAGATTATTTTCCAATTAAACAATTATCACAGAATTTTGATAGAAATCTTCAAATCTCATGGTTATGTAATGCATTTGAAGTGCCCAATTTTATAAGGAAACAACTGTATATCTCATGTGATAAAGGACTCTTGAACTACAATTAGAAGAGAATGATAAGAGCCAGCAAGATAACTCAACAGATTGCCTGCTTAGACAAGCACAGGGACCATGGCTCATCCCAGCACCACTGCACAGTCCTTAACCCTGGCATGCTGAGCCAGCTCTGGGCTTGGTGTTACACACCTGTAATCCCAGCACGGGGGAGGCTGAGAGCAGGCAGATCGCTACAAGTCTGAACTATGTAGTGAGACCCTGAACCAAGTACAATTCAAAAATGGAAAGAATGATAAAGAAAGTGTTGTCTATTTTAGTTTAAATAGGTAAGAATACATATTCTACAAATATAGCACATAGAGGTAAATAAAAAAAATAGACTGCTTCTTCCTTCAATGAGATTTTATTCTACTGGCAATTTTGTATAATTAATAGACATTCCTGTGTTACTGAATGAAGAGAACTATAAGAAAAAATAAAATAGGGGAGGAAACTGGTGAACTACCATGGGCACTAAGAAGATATTAGGATGTAGAACAATCTTTATTGAGGAAGTAACAGTGTATAAAAAATTGAATGATATCACAGAGCATTCTAGGTGCAAGAAGCATGCTCACACAATAAATTCAAAACATTTGCAGAGTGCTAAATAAACAAGTAATTGGTAAAATTCAAATTACCCTACCAGAGAAAATTAAAAGAGAAAAGCAGTCATAACAAACAGAAAGGAGAGGAAGTGTCATATTACTATCTTTGGCTTTTATTAGCCAAGTGCTTTGAACTAAGAAATAACTTAATTTGGTGTTTACGTTATGCAGTAATTAATTTTACTGGTTTTTGAAAACATATTGAGGGTACATGTTAAAAGTAGGGATTTTTTTAGGAAGGATTTTCCATATTGTGCAGACAAGAGTTAAGAGACAAGTAATGGTCCATGATGGCAGAGAACTGTTCATATTTTGGATGCTTTTGGAAATAAACAAAGTGTATTAATCTAAAAATATGACTGAATATGAGAGAAGCAGAAGAGTTACATATGCTTGTATATATAAATTATGACTGTGAAAGTGGGAGGAAGAAATTTCTATTGATAGAAAACACAGGTTTCTGTTGCTTTAGGCATAGCAATAATGACGATTTTTAAGCCCCCCCCCCCAAAAAAAAGAAAGAGATTGAATCATCAATGAGAGAAGGCCTAGAGATTGAGTCCAGATAGTAAGTAAAAGCTTTCCATTTACATGGAGTCCTAATACTTTCCAAAATGTGAAAGTTATATTGTGCAGAAAAAACCCTAAGAAACAATGTAAATCGAGAACACTGGCTCAAGATCATCATAAATCAAATGAATGTGGAAACCAAGAACTAAGATGAAGAAACATCAATAATGGAGTACGATTAATAAAAAAATGTTCAAAAATATTTGACAGTAATAAATTGATACTAAACTGTTTGAGATAAGTGTTGATCATAGCAATACTAACCACTACAATTATGCAGAAATATCCTGAATAAAATAGTTTTAACAAATAATTGATAAAAATACACACTTTTGGAGACAAATGTTTTATGTAACAAACCTGAGGGAAAAAGAAATAAGACAGTAGCTCCAAAGGGAAATGTCATGAAAGAAAATCTCTTTAAGAATAAATATTAACAATGCTGACATGAATACTTCAGAAAGAGAGATAAATTGACAAAGCAGTAGAAAGAATTTATTTTTTCCTAGAAAAAGGGAGAATGGATCTATGCATAAGTAGTGCCATCAATTTTAGTGGGAGAGGCAAAAATTTATCCAAGAAGGAAATTACATTACATGGGTTCAGAAACTTACTTCTCCAAGTCGTGTTTAAAACTTTATCAAAATTTTAATGTAGAGAAAATGTGATTCCAAATGAAACGTGGAGTAAGGGAAGATTCATGGAGAAGTACAGTTATGTAGTAGTCATCCAGTGGAGGGAGGGAACAGAAGGACGATGGAAAGATCATCTGGATATCAAGAACACTTATTGTCAATTTGAAAATGCTGGCCCTTGCTGAAATACAGAATGGTCACCTGGTTTTATATAGTTTTTTCAACCAAGTTCAGCTTTGAGGTCATAGAGAAGATAGAGCTATCTTTAAAGAAGGTACGAATTACTCAGGATAGTGTGGGAAATAACACAGAAGTAAACTGGTTTAAATTGCATCCAAAGGAGAAAATATCATGTACAGAAATGATTACAAGCTGCTCTGTGGATTTGAAGTTTGTGCATTTAGGGAACTGATGTTAGGATGGAGGTAAAAGAGTGAAACCAGAACAGGAATTCTGGTGATAGTGAATAATTTATTTTATTTTATTTTTATTGTATTTTATGGATGGGTCTACAGGGTGTTCAGGGTCTCACTATTCGATCAGAATCATGGTGATCCACCTGTTTGCAGCCTCCCAAGAGCTGGGATTCAGGCATGAGTCCCCACACCCAGTCTCAATTGCCTTCTCAGCACAATCCTGGGGCAGGGCCAGCACAGCACTCCTGGGGATTGAAACTCTTGCCCCTGCCCCTTCCTGCAGGAACTTTAATCCACTGAGTTCTTTGGCCAGATAGTGAATAACTGATGGAAGTGTGATAGTGAGGAAGCCAGCTGGCTACCAGAGAAGATTTGGAAGAAGGTGAGCCAATGATAAAGTGGGAAAGAATTATTTACAACTATGATAGGCTTATTGTAAGTGGCCCTAAAAAGTGAAAACGTGATTGTACAAATGAATACTTAAAAAAAACCCAAGTACATCAGGAAAGAAGGAACAAGAGACCAACATATTGGCAATCTAGTATTTAAATGTAAGAATATCACACATACACACACACACACACACACACACACACACACACACACACACAAAGAGAGAGAGAGAGACAGAGAGAGAGAGAAAGTTCCATTCCAATATATTTTAGAATGAGTGGAACTGACAGATCCAACAAATGGGTAAAATTTTCTGTAATTATGTAGTTAGTCTAAAGCCACTGTTGTGTATTTTTATGATGAGTGAGGGGCTGGCAATAAGCTCAATAGCCTAGCCCCTGCCTGTACAAGGTCCTGAGTTTGATCTCTGGTATCAAAAATGAATAAGTAAATTTAAAAAATAAAGAATGAATAGGCTCAGGAAGAAAAAGCCTCATAATACCCAAGGATATTTAGTATAATAAATAGGAAAAAATTATATAACCCAAGGAATAGTATCAATAGGCGAAAGTTTATTTCAGTCAAAACAAGTACATGTAGCCGGGCGTGGTGGTGAACGCCAGTAATCCCAGCGCTAGGGAGGCTGAGGCAGGAGAATTGGTGCGAGTTCGAGACCAGCCTGGGCTACAAAAGTGAGCTCAAGGCCAGCCTGAACTGCACAGTGAGACCCTGTCTCAAAAAGATAAATAAATAAATAAATAGATAAATAAATAAATAATAAATAAATAAATAAACAAACAAGTACATGAGTGGTTGTAGAGGTTGGGAACTGAGTTTTAAAGTAATGAGATATTTTCAAGTGATATTAAAAGTGTATGAATGAAGTGTCTATTTGCGAGCCCAGACTTCTTGTGATTGACAGAGGACGGAAAAAAAAAAAAAAAAAAAGGATGCTTAGGAAGAAAATGATGGGCTAATTGTGAGTTATGGTGTGAAGCAGTAAGCAGAAATTTTATAGGGAACAAGTACGTTGGTACTGCTCCTGCTTGGTTGATTATACAATGTAAAACTTTCCTTCATTAATTGTACTTCTCACACTAATATTTTCTCTTCCTACCAATTTCTTCTATGATCAGGAAACAGAATTTTCCTACATCACAAAAATTTGTAAGTTTAAGAAAACAATAGTTGTATTTTTAAAAGATTTGAGCTTTTAAAAATATGTAGACGATTTTCTCTGTCTTGCTTTCCCAATTGGGGAAAATAGAGAAACCAATAAACAAAGGTGGTGAACATTTAATGTGGCTCAGTTGGCAGAGAGTTCGGTCTGTATTCAGCAGCTCTAAGGCATGGCAATGTGGCAGAAGGGCACAGAACACAACAAGAACATAGATCAGGAGGGAGTTAGAGCCTTCCAGGTCCTGCCTAGTGCTCTGCTCCTTCACAGAAGACCCCCACCTCCCAATTGCAAGTCAGCTATAAGCCCCACTAATCCAATCACATTCTAAAAGACCTACCTATGTGTATATGAAGCTGTACGGGACATCTACCTATTAACCATAACAACCCCCTACCTATATAGTAATAAATTTTCCTAATTGTTTTATACCTTTTATAATTCATCAGTTATGTGAATTAACAAAGATTGTGTATTTTTATTATGTACAATATTTATCTGTATGGTGATGAGAATCAAATCCAGATATCTGCACACTGTATGCAAGCACTCTATCAATGAGTTACAACCTCAGCCTTACAATGTATAGTTTTAAATGCAATATACATTTTGGAATGACTCAATCAAACTAACTAATTGATACATTAAGCCATATTTATCCTTTTGGTCTTAAAATTTATGTATAATATCTTTATGAATATAATTCTAACAATTATTGTAAGCCATACCACAGATCTGAGGCCATACATTCAAGCTGAAATTTGTATCTAATCATTATCTGTAGTGCTACTTGTTCTTGATTCTGTCAAGAATATTTTCTTAAACCAGATTCATATTTCACACTCCAAAAGAATGATATGACATCATATCTGTCTTATTGTGCTTTGCTTATTTTACTTAAAATAGTGTCCTCAAGTTAAATCATCCTGCTCCAAATGACAGTCTCCTTCTGTATTTTTAAGACTAAATAGAATATGATTATATGTACTGTGTATATGTATGCTATTTCCTTTATTTAGTCACTTATTGATGGACATGTAGATCGACTATATGTTAGATATTATGCATAGTGCTACAGCAAACATGTAAGAACAAGCGTATCTTTGACAGATTAATTTCCTTTCAAAATGTAAGTTACTTCACCTGTCAGGTTTCCAAATATTAACACATTTCACCATGTGAAATGTATCGCATTGCATGGTAACAGCAGTAAAATGTCAATCCCTGTTGTGCATGGTTTAACCAGGTGATGCCCTTCACTTGGGCAGTGCCTATGAGCCTCTACAACACAACCATATTGGCTGATTGTCCCCATAGGCATCACAGTGGGTGAATTACATACCTGCTCCCTCCCTGAGTATTGAAGAGTTATTTCTCTCGCTATTCCAGTCACACAACTTTGAAAACAGGGCTAGTGGCAATGCCTCTAGGAGGCGGAGCCAGGAGGATCTAATATTTGAGCCTAGCCCAAACAAGTTAATAGTTTATATATATATATATATATATATATATATATATATACATACATATATATATACATATATATATAGTTAATAGTTTATAAGTTAATAGTTTTTATATATATATACATATATATATGTATATATATATATAGTTTATATATATACATATGTGTATATATATATATATATATATCTTTAAATCAGATGTAATTTAATTCAGGGGTGGAGCTTTTCTGGCATCATTTAAGAACTGTGGCTAAGTCTGCACAGCCTAAGGGACTCTGGTAAGCTCTGATATACCTTAGCACCAGGACCTTGGCTCTTTCCAGCTTCCCCTTGCAGCTGCCAGCAGAGTTTGGCACACTGAGCTAGACCTGCAGACCTGTATATCCCAGTGGGTGTCCCCTGGAAAGCAATCCACCAGTAGGATTTATAACTCATTTTCCTCTATAAGTATTATCTCCTCTATCAATCAGGGCTCCACCCTGTCCTTCTGGACAGAGTCCTAGGGCTTCGTAAGTAAGAAGTTCATTTAGAGAAAAGGAGTCATGAAATTCTGTTACATCAATATCACTTGTTCCCAGGCCAGATTTCTCAAAGCATCTTCTGGAGGCTTCCTTAGTCATATAATGGCCACCCATTTTAATAAGACATTTTCTTCAAGTGTATTTGGGAAGTCAGTTATCATCTCTCATGCAAAAATTCCACAGCTTTGGATTCCAGGCCATTGCTCTGTACAAATTCTTCACTGGTCAGAATTGCTGCTGCAGGACCATCTGAAGTAAGACATATCTTATTTTATTTTATGTTATTTTATTTTATTTTAGTACAAGGTCTACAGGGTCTCACTACACAGATCACCCGGGCAGTAATCCTCCTGTTTTCAGACTCTTAAGTGCTGGGATTACAGGTAATACCATCATGCCCAGTCTCAGGGGCTGTCTCAGTGTGCCATGGGGTGGTAGCCGAACGACATGTCAGAAATTCAGCCCAGGTCCCTGTGTCTGCCTAAGCAGACACTTTAATCTGTGGAGCTATAGGGCCATATCTTAAAATATTAAATAAATATATTTAAATCTATCTATATTATATATAATTTAATCAAATATAAAATTTAATTATATATGTATATAAAATTTAAGTATATAATATATAATCTAAGTCTATATGATAATGTATAGTTTAAATTATGTATTATAATAAAAATAAATTAAATATGCTATTAAATTATATATATATATATATATATATATATATATATATATATATATATACAATTTTAGAATGGTATAGGAATGTATATAGTGGAGACTAAGGCCTATTGTAAATTGTGAGTACTTGAAGTGATAAGCTACTTACTGTGATTTTAAAATTTCACACACATGTCAAAATATCACATTATGTATCTTAAATATATATATATTTTTTTTCTATTAAAGCTAAAACTTTAAAAAGAATCTTTTTAGATAAATGAACTTTTTTCATTTGAAAGTTTGTTCTGACAGGTATTGATTGTTTCAACGCTTGAGCTACATTTTCTTCCCAATTTATGATTCAGTTACTAATATGGTAAAATGATAAAATTTACCTGTCTTCTGAATCACTGTATTAAATGTGATAATGAAAAGGAATATTTAATATAGTTTGTTATCAATTTTTATTATAAAAAGGCATGAAATTAAGCCCTGGAGGTAACTGATTATTAAAATAACTTTCCTGGTGAAGATGGTGTTGATATCTTCATAATTTTTGAAACTTGTCATCCTTCTTTAAAAAAATTAAATTGTCATAATTGTTGCACATCTAAGATGAGGTATCAGACCTGATCTGCAATGAAACGTTTTATGAAATATTCAAATAATCACTGTTCATTCTGAAAAACTAGTATAATGTAAGTGGGGTATCTTAACATACAGCAGTGGGTTTTTTAATGTAACTATAATAATCTATCACTTATCATTTGTGAAAATTTCTTATTTTCAGTGTTCGGTATTTTCAGTATTTTCAGTATTCAGTATCCCTGAGGAAGTTGCTCAATAATGGACAAAACAGAGCAGAATAACAATAATACTGGGTAATTTTACCCCACAGTGATGGAGAGCATATGCTAACGTGACACTGAAACGATTCAAATCTAATCTGGTTGGATAACACAGTGAGTTACTAATAGACTACTATAATTTTAGAAAAGGAAACTTTCTGTCTACAAATTTAATAAATAAAAGTAATTAATGGAGATATGGAATGTTACAAAATATGTGTTGACAAGTAAATTTGTAAATAAGTTTTCAGAGAGAAAAATATTATCATTGATCTTTCGTGAAGATCTTTTGAGGTGAAGCTGATTATAATGGCCTTGCAACACTCTTTTTTATTTATTTTATTTATTAATTTTTTTAGTGGTGTCAGGAATCAAACTCAGATCACTTATTCCACTGAGCTATCTGCCTAGCCCCTACAACTATATTTTTAATTAATTACATTTGAACATTTAAATTGTATGTTGGGCCGGGTGTGGTGGTGCAGGCCTGTAGTCCCAGCACTTGGGAGGTTGAGGCAGGAGGATTGGTGTGAGTTCGACACCAGCCTGGGCTACAAAAGTGAGCTCAAGGCCAGCCTGAACTGCATAACGAGACCCTGTCTCAAAAAATAAATAAATAAATAAATAAATAAATAAATACATACATACATACATAAATAAATAGTGTGTCATTTAAATATATTTTCTGATGCAGCGACTGGGGTTCAATCTTCAGAGTGAGTGCCAGCCCCACCATCAGGGTTAGCTGAGACAGCAACTGAGATTGGGAGTGCTGTTGCATGCCTGTAATTCTAGTACTTGGGAGGCTAAAAACAAGGAGAATACTGTGAGTCTGATCTGTGTAGTGAGACCCTATAGATTCTGTACTAAATACATTTTAAAAGAAAGAATAAATAAAAGTATTTTTCCTGTGTTGGTTTTTTTTTTTTTTATGTCTGTGGAACCAATAATTTAAACTAACTCTTGTGCTAGCTCTTGATTCATTTTGCTCTTATCACTATCAATTTTACTGGTTGAACTGGAACTTGTTATCCTCTTGTCTTGACTCCATTAGACTACTAAATTGTTGTGAAGTAACATTAGATCATGCTCAACATGTATTTTATTTGAATCTTTTCAATTTCTGATTTTGAGCCTCTCTTATAAGGTAGGGATATATGTTTGTCTAAAATATCTGTGTCCCAATTATCTTTATGATAAGATGAACAGTCATTATTTAGCATTATATTCATTACTGGAACTTATTCAAAAATGTGGAACCAATATTCAGTTATAGATTATGCAACAATGGTGGTAAATTTTAGGAAGTATACAGTTAGAGGATTACCTATAGTGTATAGAGTATATATTTTTATCTCAATAGGTATATTTACATAAAAGAAAATGACTAGTCTCATTAGGCAACATGGATCATCATATATATGATTCATCATTGATCAAAAGGCCTTTATGCAGAACATGGCTTTATATATACCCTAAGTGTATAAGTATATACATATCAATGTAAAGAATATGCCTAAATAACATAAGCAAAACAATATTTAGCAAATAATATATGTGTATCTGGAATGCAAATAATATGTTCAAATAAAACATATAAATAATATTTATTAAACAATATATGTATATCTTTTTCTTTTTCTTTTTCTTTTTCTTTTTGAGACAGGGTCTCGCTATGCAGCTCAGGCTGGCCTTGAGCTCACTTTTGTAGCCCAGGCTGGTCTCGAACTCGCACCGATCCTCCTGCCTCAGCCTCCCGAGTGCTGGGATTACAGGCGTGCGCCACCATGCCCGGCAAACAATATATGTATATCTAAGCACACGTATGTGCGATGTTCAAGGCGGCATCTTTGCATAATCTCTCTGGAGAACTAGAAAAGCCAGGGATAAGATCCAGTCTCCATCCAAATATACGAGAGCATGAAGATATGAGGGGGCTCCCAGTTCCAAAAACAGAATTTCTCAACTCAAAAAAGAGTGAGAATTCATGCTTTCTTCATGTTTTCCCTTAACTCAAGTCCTGTCATGATTTAGAATTAGAAATGTTAAAACTGATGACTGAAACTGCATGAGTATGGAAATTGATTAGGTAATGGGAGGTTAGAATTGATTAAGTATTGAAAGGCAGGGCCTGAGTGAAGGTGGGTCATTACAGCTGTGATCCAGAAGGATTTCTTCTGGTCACTGGCTCTCTTTCTGCTTCCTTGCTGTCTTGACCTGGGGAGCTCTTTCTCTGCTCAGCTCCTCCGGTATCCTCCTGAGCACAGTTCACAGTGTGAGCCTAAATAAAGGCTCCTTAAAATACATGTGTAATATTTTGTACCAGGGATGAAGACTATGACAAGCACAATGTTCTTTGTCCAGGTTACTGATTTCAATTTCAATTACTGCTTAACCACCATCATACTCATACCCAGAAGTAATGTTTTACCATTTTCTTATGCATTGTATGTCCTGGTAAATTTTAAATATAAAATTTCCAGTTATACATTCTGGGTTGGAAAGACTCAGTGGTATTTTCTAGTCTCTGTTTATGATCCTTTTAGTCATAAAAATCTAGGTCCATTCAATGCCTTAGGACTGAACCATTATTCTTTACCTAAGTCTCTGAATCCCTGTCCTAGAAAGAATTATTTTCTGTACTTTCACATTTTCTTTGGTATTCCTAAAACTTTAAATGTTAACTGAAAATTTTACTTCAGTATGGTACATCTCAAGTAACATTGTTAACTACATAGGGCTATGATCTGAGCTCTGGAATAAGCCTAATGAGGGTGAATTATATATTTGATAACAATTCTAATCCTGCTGTGTCCTCTAATATCATCAGCACTTTTATCTTCTAATTTTGCTAGGGTTTTCTTTCCTAGAAAAAAAGTTAGTTTCAAGTGGTTAGGCACTGCAATGCATTAATTGTACTCCCAAAATATTGAATTATATTATGCATGTGCATAGCCTTTGGATTGACCCATTTATTTATTTTAAAAATAAAAAATTAAGAGTTCAGTAAAGTTTCAAAAAAGTTAGTAGAAGAGTTACAATAACTATTATGTTGCATATTGTTGTCTTCACAATACCAAATCATTGTACAAGACACAAACATGATATCTCATTTCAAACAATATTAGCACAAGCCTTCCTTTTTATTTTTATTTATTAATTTTTTTGTCTTTTTGAGATATGGTCATTCTATGCAGTTCAGAGTTCAGGCTGGCCTTGAGCTCACTTTTGTAGCACACGCTGGTCTCGAACTAGCACTGACCCTCCTGCCTCATCCTCCCAAGTGCTGGGATTGTAAGCATTCACTACTATATCCAGCCCCCTTTTCTTTTTTAATAAATTATGAAAAACTAGCTGAAGAAGTATTTTAGCTAATTTAAATATCAATGTTTTGTTTTTCTCTTCCATTTTTTGTTTGCTTTTTCCCCCATCATAGTTTTCTTTGCTTTTGAACTGTGTCTCTTCAGTTCACTCTGTGTATTGTCTATTTTGAATCTTATTTATTCATTCAGTTTCTCACACTCAAAAGGAAATACTATGTCTTATACATGGATGTAAATTATTTCACTTACAAGTATTTTCTTGAGTTATATCCATTTAACTACACAATTCTCCAATTTATCTTTCTTTATGGCTAAGTAATGCTCAATTATATAAAAATAAACACATCTTTTTTGTACATTCCTTGGTTTATGAGCATGAGTATTGTTTCCAAGGTCATGCATGCTGCTATTCACATGGTTGTCCATGTATCAGTGTGGTATAATGTTTTACGTTCTTCTGGGAAAATATCCATAGGGAAATAGCTAGGTTAAATTAGATCACTAATAGTTTTTCAGTGAATCTCCGGAGTGATTAAATTAGTATACTCTCCCACTAACATTGGAAAGATATTCCTTTTCACCCACAGCCACTCCAATTTTTACCCACTAATTTTTTGTTGATAGTCATTCATTCTTGGATGAAACGCAACCTCAGTGTTATTTTAAGTTTCATATCTTAAACAAGAAAAAGATGTCAAACAAGGTTTCATGTGTTTTTATTATTTTAATTTTTCATTTGAGAAGTGCCTATTTATAGAATATGCTCATTTTTTGGATTGGGTCTTTGAATTTGTCACATCTGATTTTTCTTATTTTTGAAGAGGTTCTACATTTAAGTCCTTTGTCTGAAGCACAAATGGCTAAGATTTTTTTTTTCTATCCTTGTGGTTTTTCTTTTTACTTTGTTGGTTATTTCCTTTGATGTGCTAAAGCTTTTTAACTATGTACTATCCAAGTTGTTGATTTTGTGGTATTTCCTTTGAAGTCTGGGTTTTGTTCATGAAGTTTCTCCTTTCCCCTGTGTCCAAGATTTTCACATATTTTCCTCTCAAGTAAATTTTGTGTTTTGCGGTAATATTTAGGTCCTTGATGAGCGCTGGCTCATCAAGGTGCATGGTGAGAGACATTACTCCAGTTCTAGTGTCTGACATGAAGAAAGTCAGGTTTTCTAGCACCATATTACAGGGTGTCTTTCTTCAAGGAAACATATTAGTATCCTTTGGCAAAATAAGGTAGCTGAGTGTGTTTGGGGCAGCCTCTGCATATTTTATTTGATTTCATTTTCCTTCAGTCCTGTTTATTTTGCAAACATAATATTTATTTTATTATAGTAACTTTGTCTTAGAATTTCAACTCTGGAGTTATGATGCCCCCTTACTTGCCACTGTTGTTTATTTATAAAATTGCCTTTGCTATGTTATGTCTTTTATAGTTCCTTATGAATTTTAAGATTGTTTTCTGCAAATTAGTGTGGTATGTTAATGTCATTTTATTTTAGCAGTATCAAGAATTGAACTCAGGACCCTGCACTTGCCAGGCAAGCTCTTATTCTACTAAGCTATCTCTCCAGCCCCTAATGTCATTTCCTCTAGTATCTATAGTTCTGTAGTAAGTACAGGTTGTATCTCAGAAATATATTCTCTGGGGCTGGGAAGATAGCTCTGTGGCACAAGTGCCTGCCTAGCAAGCGCAAATTCGAACCCAGGTCCCACTAAAAAATAAAATATATATATATATATATATATATATATATATATATATATATATATATATATTCTCTGACCCAAGCTTATAGGTAATTTTTTTTGTACCAGTGGTCAAATTCAGGCCCTTACACTTGTGAGGCATGCACTTATGTCACTGAGCTATCTCTCCAACCTTGCAGGTAAGTTTTTCATAGGTTTGCAATTACCTGTGGCTTTTGGAGGACAGGATTATTTTTCAGGGGTTGGTGATCTCCCCAGTCGTGTGGAAAAGAGAGGGAAAACAAAAACAAAAGGAAAAGAATAACAAAAGGAGAAACTATGAGAAAGAGAAAAGAGAAACCCTACTCTATTTTCTAGTACTAATTTCTTTGTTCAGAAGAACAACACTGGTTCTCCAAACTTACCAGCTTTTTCCTTGTATTGTTACTGTTCCGTTAGATATGTCCACAGGTCCATCATGTATACCTCAGCTAGGAACCTATCTTGCATCTGGTCCTTGATTCCTGCTACTGAAGAGAGCAATGGGTGGTTGTCAGATTTCTTTCACCAACCACCTCTTCCTGGGTCAGCAGAGAAAGGTAGGCACCTATCTAAGACTCTTGCTACTAGCCATTGCTATCCAGGATCCAGGGAAGAAGAGCGAAGCCAGTTTGGACTCTTGCAAGCTATGTTGTCCCAGGTTAATAAAGGAAGGAACGAGCTGAACTCAGTTTTCTAGCACCTAATGTACTGTTCAAGGGGCAATGGAGGAAGAAAAGAGTGCAAAGTCAGACTACTCTACAAATTTGTTCAGATTTAAGTTGACAAAAAATTTATTTGTAGACCTTGATTGAAATGAGTGTTACATGATGACATAGAGGAGGATATAAGTTTGCATAAATGAGCCTAAATATAAGTCACACACACACACATCCTTGGAAAGCAAGTTAAGTTAGGCAAGTTGAGTTGCAACTCTGGAGTAATTCTGGTAGCAGATTAAACATGATAGTTTTCTTTATTCTTTATGGGACTCCTTTGGTAAGGAACATAATAAAATGCAGGCAATAAAAATGAAGCTTTTTATTCTCTGTGTCTTGAGCTTTATTAGTGTTACTTTGCCTGGCCTTTGAGTTGAAGAAAATTAACTTAGCAACACAGTAATGGAACACATGAAAAGGCCTCATACCAAGTCAAATACTCCCTCCTAACAGGTGATCTGTGAATGTGTCATACAAAGACATCAATTCTTGTGAAAGCAACTTAGAGGAACGTCATTTCTGCTTCAACAATAACATATTTAAAGCTAGCTGTGTCTACTAGGCAGTTTACATAAACACTGGGAGTATAGCTTTAGCTTTATAATAGTGTACATTTCTTCTATCTTACAAGATTATGTATTTATATAGTTTACATAGTACATGCTCTAAAGAAAGTGCATCTTTTACATTTTGGGGGGAAAACCAATTTTGTAGAAATACAGAAAAATGTAGTAATCTATTATTTAAGGAAAAATTTCCACAGATATATGAATAAGTTATTGAAAAATATCATTTTACCTTCAAATTGTTAAAAAGAATGATTATTGGTATTATCATTACCACTAGTATTTTTATCATTACAAATAAAATAGTAGAAAAATATCATACTATTAGGTTACACAAACTGTGCCATCTCTATTAAATGTATTTAAATTGTTTACCAATTTTTGTAACTTATCCAAAATCAGTCTATCAGTACTGTTCAATTATGATATTTTCCATTAAAGTTAAGTGTATATTTTATTACTTATTATGCAGTACTTCTATTCTTATTTACTTAAATAATAGTAATTCTCTTTTAACAGGCAAGTTTCCCTCTTACTCCCTTCTTTTCCTTAATTTCGTTATTTAATAATCTATGGCAATTTTACTCTTCAATTTTATCACCATCTAGATTTTATGGGTTGTACACTATGGTATAAATCAAGTTCTTAGCTTCTTTCTTTCCCAAAACTCATGAGGTATGTTGTATTTCTTCCCAACATGCTATGTTATATTTGGCTCAATTTAATCAGCAGTTACACAGATATTCAAATATTCCCTTTACTCAACTTAGTTTTAATCCAGTGTTTATGAAAAGGGAATTTAGTGATGCACACATTTCAGTTGTTATGTGACTGTTACTTCTTTTCTCTGTCAGCTGAGGAGATCAACAAGCCATGACAGCCATTGGCATGAACACACCCCACCTCTGGTTCCTGAAGTTATTATGTAATAGAAAAGGACTTGACATTCTGGCCAGTGATTCTCTGACTGTGAACAAAAGATAGACAATGAGGAGAAACACTTGTGTTTTGAGAAAGTTAAAAAACAACAACAACAACAAAAAAAAAAACATTGTGACAATCTTTAGAGTGGTGGAGAATATCAAATAGTAATACTATAAACTGAACAGCAGGGCTTCATCCTCATATAAACGACCAGAATATAAATTAATGTGGGTAAGTAGCAAGTCACTTCTATAAATTTCCAAATAATACATGTAGATTTAGTGTCAGAAAGAGCTATTGTTGGGCTCATGAGATAGCTCAGTGGTCAAAAGTGCCTGATTAGGGAAGCTTAGGCAACCGCATGGACCACAGTTTGATCCCTGGCACCACATGCTGTACCAGCCCCAAGCTCAGGGCAAGCTGAGCCAGCCATAATAAAAGAAAGGAAGGAAGGAAGGAAGGAAGAAATAAATAAATAAAGAAAGAAAGAAAGAAAGAAAGAATTGCTGTTTAGTTTCCCTTTCATACCTACTCTTTCAGAATGCTCTGAATGAAGAAAGGAACAAATAGCATCTCAGTCAGACGGTCAATATTAACATCAATAATGAACAGATATACTCACTGCATATACCCTTGATGTGACTAATATCATTCTCCTTTAATGAAGTCCCAAAAAGCTTAAGTCCAGTCTACTAATGAGAATCAAATCTAAAGTGTTTATTAGACAAAATATTTTACCAATACTCAAGAGTCAAGATTATCCATAGATAAGGAAACCCTAAAAATTGATCATGTGAGAAAGAGGCTTAAAATGACTATATGTAATGTGGCATATGGGACAGGATCAAAAAGAAAAGAAATTCAGCTAAAAACAGAAATGCTGAGTAGTATAAGTACTGCCTGTATTTCATGAGAATGCCTCAATTTAATTGATTTATTACTTGTACAATTGTGACATGTTAATATAAAGCATTGCTATGAGAAGAGGAGGGCTTGGGGGTCTCTGTGTATTCTTTCTATAAATAAAAACATCAGTTCAAAACAGCTTATTAATAAGTTAAAAATCTCTTGAGTACTTCAGATTATATCAGTCTTTTACACTGACTTTGGTACCTGTTTGCTGTTTCTTTCTTCGTTGACCCTGTTCCACTAGCTCTTAATCAGGCTATGGAAGGATTAAACTACTTCATCATTCTGTAAAAAAAAAAAAAAAAAAAAAAACAAGCTGTTATACAATTACACTCTACATTTGTGATGTTAATGCCTCATGTTTTAATAAATTTAAATTTTTTTATTTTTATTGATTTTAATAAAAAATAGCAATGAGACAGTTTCAAAACACATCAGTAGCCAAGTGTAGTGGCACATGACTATAATCCCATCACTTGGGAGGCTAAAGCAGGAGGATCATTGCAAGTTCAAGACCAGCCTGGGCTACAAAATTGTGTTCAAGGCCAGCCTGAACTGCATAACAAGACCCTGTGTCAAAAGGCAAAAGAACAAACAAACAAACAAAAACTCCCCCACACAACACATCAGTAGGACAGCCACAATTATTAGTGTAATGCATATTGTTGTCTTCATAGTAGTTGTTCAGAGAATAAGATGCAGACTTAAACTTTCGAACTGGCAATGTTGGAAGCTGTTGACTTGAGTGTTTTAGAGTTCAGCATACTAATCCGGCTTTGTTTTCTAAGCCTCATGGTTAAACTTTTCTGCTGGTTAAGTCCAAGTTAAAGCAAGACCTATATAACAAAACATGTAGATTTTTTTTCTGACAATCCCCTCAGGATTTACCAGGAAACCATTAACACATTTTTCATCTTATTTCTTTCTTCCTTAGAAAAATAGAGATTTAATTTTTACTTTATTTATTTATTTATTTATTTTTTACTGGAATCAAACTCAGGACTGTTATGGTTTATGTCTAGTTGTCCCCCCAAAGCCTCATGGAGTCATTGGGTGGGGACTTCTACAGTTTGAGACTTAATCCATGATCCCTGGGATTATAGGTTTTAGTACTGATGGGATTATGGGTGGAAGTGCTTCTGGGATTATGGGTGTATCCTAGGGTGGGAGCTAAGGCGGAAAGCCTGAATGTAATATAAAGAGAGACAGAGAGACAGACTAGAGCTCGAGCTGGTGCTGCTGCTCTGCTGCCCTGTTTGGTTGGCTGCCTCTGCCACCATTTTGCTGCTGTTCTGCCGCCGTGAACTGGATGCTCTCTGCCCTGCTCCACTCAGCCTTGGGCCAACCGAATATGGACCGAAACCTCCACGAACTGTGAACTAAATAAATCTTTCCTTCTTTCATCTTGAGTGTCTGGTATTTGTCCCAGCAACGAGCAAAAAGTAACTAAAACAAGGACCTTGCCCTTGTCAGGCAGGAGCTTATGCCACTGAGCTGTCTTCTCAGCTAGAGATTAAATTTTGAATGTCTATTTAGTTATGAAAACATGTAGAATAGCAAAACTATTTTCATAGGTATTGTCAGTTTCTAGTTATGATCTGCTTTCAAATTTTCACTGCTTTATAACCCATTGTTTATTTAACTTCTATTGTATGTGTTTATAGGATGAGTATCACAGTTTTCAAATACAATGCTTTACAAATTTCATATTTAATTGCTTATAACTTTATATATCATCATCAAATAAGATAACTTATAAATTCTTCCTTTAAATATTTTTATATGGGTTGGGGAGATAGCTTAGTAGCCTACGAACCTGCCTGGAAAACACAAAAAACCATATGCTGAGCTAGCCCTGGAACCTCGGGTGAACCAAGGGGGCCAGTGAAACTGGGCTTAGTGGCATATGCCTTTAATCCCAGCACTAGCAAGGCGGAGACGGATCGTGAAGCTGTGTCACAATACCCTGTACCAAGTAAATAAATAAAACAAATAATATATTTTTAAAAATTAAATGTTTTTAATTTCAATATATTTATCACCAAATAAAATTTTATTTCAAAATATATTTTCATGAACAATATGTATATTTATTCTTTTACAATATATGATTTTGCATTTTTTTTATTTTCTATGTATTCAGTACAGGGTCTCACTACGCAGCTGAAGCTCTTAGTGTTCCTCCTATTTTAGGCCTCCCCAGTGCTGCGATAACAGGTGTGTGCTGCCATGCCTGGTCTTGGTGGCTGGTTCGGCTCAGTGGGGGTAGGGCTGGCATGACATGCAGTGAAGGAGATTGGCCCCTATACTTGCTTAACAAGTGCTTAGTCTGCTGAGCTATCTCACTAGCCCTTAATTTCATATTTTATTATATTTTATGATCATATACACTGCACATGAGGGCCATATGAGATATAAGTACAAATTACTTTACAAATACAAGTTAAACATGAGCTACTATGCATTTACTTCTCCATGGTACCAAATCTTCTCCATGTTGGATTATGTTTGCCAGCCTACTGCTCTAGAATTTGTCTTTAATTGGTCCAGGAGCTTTGTTATTTTCATGTGGATTCAGAGGTGATTATATTAAACCATTCTTAATGTAACAAATGAGATTTAAAGCTGTGTTTGTTTTCCTTCTTGTAGTTATGTTTTCCTGTTTTATTTGTAGTGCTAATCATTTTGCATGTTTCCCTGACTCTCCAATCACAAAAATTTATTTATTCACCTCATCTTTAAGCTTCAAATTGATTAATTTGTCCAGCATTTTAGAAATATTTTTAATGAAGCACAGTTAGACAATGCTCTTCAAGTTATGTTCATTATACTTTACTCTCTAGTTTTGCATAGCTATGTTGCTTTTTGCTATATCCTTCTTTCTATTCCCACATGACAGGTTTATGTAAACTCCATTTTTATATCGTTTTCCTAAAATGCAATCTATTCACCTGCCATTTGCTTACACTGATGGATAATAGATGAGTTCCTCTCCGTTCTTCCACTATCACCCAGTCTCCTCTACCTGCCTTTTTTTTTGAGTGCGGTAGCAAATTTTAGTTTTGACTTTTTATAGAAAACATAAAACTTGGGCAAAATTAGCTAGATTATGTGTGCCATACTACAGGAAAACTAATCTCAGAAAGATTTCCTTTACTCATAGTAGCGTTGAATTTCAAAGAAAGTTATTTTACATTCACATTCATGAATTATTTTTTAACCCCAAGAACATCTTGTATTTTTTTTTTTTTTTTTTTTTTGCGGGACTGGGGTTCGAGCTCACAACCTTGTACTTGCCAGGCAGGCACTTGTGCCACGGAGCTATCTCCCCAGCCCCTAACCCCAAGAACATCTTGAAAATGGAATATCTTTTTTTCAGACCTCAGAAAGAAATTCTAGGACACTTTCTCCATGTCCTCCTAAATAAATCAACTAAAAATTGTGAGAAAGTTTCTTTTTCTGTCCAAACTCAGCAATCCATTAAAATTGTGGAAGGAAATACGTTCTGAGGCTCTAGAGCCCCTTTTCTTTCTGAATATTCTTTAAAATATTTTCTTTTATTGCTTTGTTTTTGTTCTATTGACTTATGTGTTTGATGTGTGGGATCCAACTGAGGACCTTGTACTTGCCAGAAAAGCACTTATGCTGCTGAGCTATCTACATGGCCCTACATGTTTTCCTATTTATCTATGAGTGAACAAACCTATTCTGTGAATAAATCTTTGAGTCTTGTCTTGTTGAATATCTTCTCTAGGCTTCCTTTCTTGTCATGTGGTGTGTGTGTGTGTGTGTGTGTGTGTGTGTGTGTGTGTGGTTTTCCTTTATTGTATTTTTTTCCTGAAGGATGATAGAGTTTAGATTAGATTATTCTCCAGGATACCTGTCAATTGGTTCTTCTGCTTGCCTTACAATTCATTTCACTTGGTGTAACTTTGTTGAACTTTTAAAAGGTGAACTCAGCAGGCAGAAGGAGAACTATATGGCACAGGAACTTGGGAGCAAGTTGATCAAAAGACAATTTACGAATGTTTAAGGACTTTTTGAGAGACCTACACAACATGGTAACTACTTTTCATAATAATGTGCTGCAATATCGAAAATCAAAAGTGGAGCACAGAACTGTGTGATGGCATATGGCTATAACGCCATCATTTGGGATGCTGAGCACAAGGGTCTCCATGAGTTCAAGACCAACCTGGGATGCAATGAGGACAAGACTATCCTAGACTACAGAGTAAGACCCTGCCTCAAAAAAAAAAAAAAAAATAGAGAGAGCAAAACAGCAGATTTTGAGTGATCTCTACAAAGTGAAGAGCATGTGAAGTAATGCTATGATATTTAGCTTTCTCCAGTCACTCATCAATGTTGACATATTCAGAATTTCAAGCTATGTATGATGAATACATAGAAATCTTCCTTGACAACTTAAAATTCTACTTATCAATATTTTACAGGTATTGTATTACTCAACCTCAAGTGCTTTTACAAAAAATTAAATTCCTAAAACTCACACCAAGTTACATTTCACATAATTTAATTAATTCACATCTACATCTTTATTATTACACCAATTTTTTATTACTACACCAATATTATTTTAGTTAATGTGTGTTATAAAAATTATATATATATATATATATATATATATATAATGCTATATTCCCAGCCAGCTATATATTTTTAAATATACATGTAATCATGGATATCCTAACAGTTATATTGCTTTTATTGAACATAACATTTCAGTTGGGTTTAAAATAAGACACGGAATTTATTAAACTTGTATTATAATTGACTTAATTAACTTGGTTGGTCAGGGAGTCTAAGATTTAGTAATTAAACTTGAAATATTTTAAATATTCATCCCAATAGAGAGTAATAGACTTTTAACAGGTACTCATTATCAGAAAAGATGTTATAATAAAATATAGTGATACAGTGCTTTAGCAATATATTAAATGTAATGTACTAATATATTAATATATTCCTTATAATTATTTAGCAATCTGTAATCAATTTAATTAATCTAAAATCAGAAAGTTATGAAAACTAAACTATCCATAGCTATAATTTGTTATATATCTAATATAACAGAATTTTTAGGCTTTATTTAAACCTATAATTGTCATTTAAATATTTATGGGCCATGTGTATAAACATTTACAGAAACTATCAATACCCATTTGTCAAGAAATCTGTAACAAAGCTGCTTACTTTAATTGTTCTTGAAGCAAGTGTAATGAAAATCTTACGCATGATTGTTAATTTATCTTTCTCTTTGTAATGTTAACTTTAATTTCATACCATATTTAAGATGTGCACCAAATTCAAATTGTTTCTTCCAATCGGTGCATGGGTGGTTCAGTGGTAGAATTCTCAAATTGTTGCTTCTGTTCTACTGAATATTTTTTAAATTAGTGTATAAATTAGAATTAAAGCAGAAAAAATTACAAGTGATAGCATCTTTGTGCTTCTTGTCATAACATTTACTTTTTCTACTATAAGTAAAGCAACAGTGACTCTTTTTATTATTTCGTAATTCTACAGTTTTAATTCACTTTCTTCTACTTTTTGAATCCTCTTGTTTAATAAACCTTCCTTTGGGGCAGCCTTTATTTGTTGTTTTAAAAAATGCCTTATCCTGCGTGAAAAATACAGAATTTTTTATTGAAGTTTACATGATGCTTAATGAATAACTGAATTATGCTGACAAATATTTGATCTGGCTATTTGAGAGGTAATTTACTTCTTCATGTTAACCTTTTTACTTAAGAGTAATTTTTTAAATGCATAAGCTATACTTTTAAAATTTCTATATACTTGTTTACTGTGCTTCTAGTTTTCTATTTCATTTCTTTTTTTTTTTTTTTTCGTGGTCCCTCTATGAAGAGTCATTTCTGCTGGTTACTTTTTCCTCAATTACAACCCTATCCGTATCTTCAGTCTACTCTGTTGTTTACTTACTACATTTCTGTTCCAAACATACTATTGTTTTCACTAAGAACTTTGAATACATTGCATTTCGTAAAATCTAGTAATTTTTCATAGTAAATTCTTCATCTTTTAAGTCTAAGTTATTCCTTAGGTTCAATTTAGCGCGCTCTCTCTCTCTCTCTCTCTCTCTCGCTCTCTCTCTCTCTCTCTCCCCACCCCTCACTCTGTCTGTCTAGTGAAGGCTCTATGGGACAGAAGTAAAATAAATACTTTCTCAACTAAAACCAAATCTCCTGGGTCACAGTGCACTGCAGAGTGTGATTCGGTGCCTGTGTGTGAGAATGCACACAGGCATGCATTGCTCCTTGATCAAGAAAATCTACTCTAGAGATTGCCTGCAACTCGATTTCTAGGGTGATACTCTCCTCAGAAAGTGTCTGCCATGTGTGCGCAGCACTGTGTGCCTTCTCCGTCCATCCAGCATTGCGGGATAGAACCATGTTATATTTGCAGGTACTGATTCATTCTGTGTAAATATTTTCCACACAGTACAATGCTTGCACAAAGGGTACCATGTGCCATTTAAAGAAATCTGTTTGTTGCTTTCATTGGAGGTGGAGTTAATACCATATTTTCTTAGGTGTATTAGCCCTGTAATTGAAAAACTGTGGCACAATCCAATGTTTCTCACTTGTTATAATTGTAAGACTAGTTATAACAGAGTGTTTACAAAAGTGATTTTGTTCTCATTTGGCTTGACTAATTACACATTAATAACTTTCATTCTATTTTATTAGAATGAGAAACCTTGCTTTTTATTATACTGTACTTTATATCTATTCCTACTAAGAAATCTAAATGTAGCAGATATATATTTTTGTGTGTGGAACTAGTGAGGAAATCCAGTGTTTTTTCACTGACTTGTATCCACAGCCTATTTCAAAATGTTTGTATTAGGAGGCCAAGCTTGTCTGACAATAATATGGCAGAGCTGGCTTGAGCTTGTGATCCTCCTCCTGCTTCAGTCTATCAGAGCACTGAAATTGAAAATATAAGCACTTGGCCTGCATATATATATTTTAATGTGAGCAAAACAGCAAGTTAAATTTTTGATATTCTGGGAGTGGTGGCATATGCCTGTAATCCCAGAACTTGGGAGGCTGAGGCAGGAGGATTGGTGAGAGTTCAAGACCAGCCTGGGCTACAAAACTGAGCTCAAGGCCAGCCTGAACTGAACTGTACAGCAAGACCCTGTCTCAAAAAGACAAAAAAATAAAAAAAAATTGGTATTAATAATTGGCAGTCCTCTAAAGTAAAATATTAACTTTAAAATTTACAAAAGAATTTGTCTATCACTTATTGTCACTGAGCATAAGCTAATGTTTAGTAATCTGTGCAGTAAAGACAAAGTTAATCTAACTTCTCTTTTGGAAAAAGAGCTTTTTTTAAGAAAGACAAAAAAAAATATTTTGGATGTGATAATGGAAGACAGAAATGTACGATGTATACACACATATTATTGCTATTATCATTTTCTTTCCACACAAAATATATTAACAAAAATTATATTAAAAACCTTTGCTTTGGAAAGTGAATTGTGTACAAAGATAAATAAGAGAAAAAATATGCCAACTTGTAAAAAATAACGATGAAGCTTTTTATTAATATTAGCTAATGTATTTTTTTGAGTTTAGAAATAATAACTTATACGTATATTTTGTTCTCATCTAGATTTTTCATCTTTTTAAAAACTTTTTATTGTATTTTTTGTGAACTCAAAATTGACAGAGATATACTTCTTTCATTATGATACATGACAATTGCCTAAAATAATAATCAAGCATATCCCTGATAGTATCTGGAGGCACTGGTAGGAGTCAGCCTTCTCCCTGAGACTTCACTGCTATATTAGTTGTCATCACTTAAACATGACTTTAGGCCACAGATATCAAATGTAGGCATGATAAGAAGCAAAAGATGCATGCTTTGGACAAGGTAGCCTTCTAAAAGTTACGCAAGTAATCAAATATAGTGACAATGCTTTGACATAGCATCCTACGATATAAAAATGAGAACATATTGAAATTAAGTGAAATTAATGTTACCCCCTTTAAAGTTTGCAGAGACTAATTGCAGAGCTGCAGAAACACTATCCCTCTAAGGGAGTGTAAGCCACACCGGCCTGCAGGCCCAGCCAGGATACCAATTGAAAGGAGTATTGTTTTATCCAAAGAGAAAAGAGACAGTATGATGGACAGTTAGCTGCAAATTGAAGAAAAGTTTATCTGTAAGATGAAGGTTTTATTTCTTATTAGCCAGAAAATGTCAAACTAACAGAAAGTTGCAGGCCAGACAAATTTCAAAAGAAATTTACGTAACTTTGGCGTTCTGTTGAAATTCTAATATAGAAAAAATAACCTCTGCATTTGTGGAGTGCTTTTGTAAGACATAGAATATGGGACACGAAATCATTAAATATTAATGCCCTGAGCTGATGCTTCCAGGATAATATTTAATTATAAAAGAAGTGTTATTGTGCAGCACAGTTGGGGACAGTCTCAATGAGACAAAAATATTTGGCAGGAATTAAGATGCAGATCATTTGTATATGGTAATAAGTGGACTTTCACTGAACAAGCAAAATAGTTTATGAAAATATTGCAAGTACATTATTTTGAGTAATATACACATAATCCTTAGCATAACATATTAATCTCATTTGTATCGTGTCAACAGTGAACCAATGCCAATTCCAGCTGTAACTATAGAAGCTTAAGCCTAGCTTGATACAGAATAGGGGATACTGCAATTGTAGCAGAGCACATTAGATTTGTTTTTCAATATTATGTCATTTGGTGCTACTGATGGCCCTCTAGGGAGAAAACACAACATACTCCTGTGGGTGCCCTCTCTCTTTGCTAAACAGTGGCTCCTAGTCACCATCCCTGCTTGATAAGGAAGGCAATCGTTAAGGGTGACATTGGTTAGGCTTCCAGGGATTCTGGCTATGAGACTTGGACTTGCTGCCAGGCCCGCTGTCCTCTGTGTTCCTGTGGAGTGCCTTGCCCACCCTTCGCCTTCGTCTCACCCACCTCCAGCCCTCAGTCTTCTGCTGCTCTCATCATTTACCTCAGCAGTGTCATTAATGCTCCACTGAAATGTCCAGGTCAGTCTGGAATGTATGGAGCAAACTTTTAACAGCTTAAAAATTCATTGATGTTAAATGAATCAATTAAATTAGAAAACTTATGCATTGTATCAAATATTGGGAATGTACTACTAATGTGTTTTGAAACTGTCACATTCTTATTTGTTATTAAAAGTAATAAAAAAAGAAAAAAATAGGGCCAGGGAGATAGCTCAGTGGCATACGTGCCAGGTAGTTCTAATAACTCTGAGAAAACTTTGGACTAGATCTGAGATCCCCTTTTCTCTGGCAAATTTCAGACGTTTGACAGGAAAATAGTATAAACTTAACCAACTGTTTGAGGGCAATTTGGAGGCTATATGTTATTGCTAATAAAATGCTTTATGAGATGGAGAGTACTACACAGCTAGAAGACATAATATATTTACACATCTTTTTTCCTGGATATTAGGGAAAGTGGAATCAATAACCTAGGAAGGGATAAAGAAGACAGTGCTGTAGTAGAATAAATAAAAGTGGGCATAATATTCAAATTATATGACTTCTATATTACAAAGAGAAAGATTTTTTTCTTCATATTTTAAGAAGTTTTAGGATAAAAATGTTTTAGGAATGATTTTAATTCTTATTTAATATTTAGGTATTGGTTATATTTATTAATATTCAAAAGAACATACATGTTTATATGTCTAAGCAGGCAGATGATATATCAGATCATTAAAATCTATTAAAAATGGAAAAAATACAATAAATGGCACCAAAATAGATGAGAAAAAAAAAGTCTCGATGATAGAGCACGTGTAGGATGGAAGAATCTAGTAGTAACATGCTTCAGCTTCATATAACATTGGTGAAAATGTAAACCTGTATGAGATTTTCTTGAAATAAATTATTGTGAGCATCATCTCACACGTGACACTTCAATAAATATAAAGAGAAAAAAGGAACAAATTGCCACATTCAATTTTGTAAATAAGCTGGGCATGGTGGCGCACACCTGTAATTCCAGCACTTGGGAGGCTGAGGCAGGAGAATTGGTGAGAGTTCAAGACCAGCCTGGGCTACAAAACTGAGCTCAAGGCCAGCCTGAACTGTACAGCGAGACCCTGTCTCAAAAAGACCAAAAAAATGTAAATAAATGCTAGTTTTTAGTTGATTGTCTATTGTAAAAATAAGATTCTGGACTTTGCAGATTAGATTGGCATGGGGAAATAAAACAATGAATAATAGCGACACTTTATAGGCATCCAACAAACGGGGCATAGAACTAGGGATCTCTTACGATTATATAGTATCTTTAAGAAAGCACTTCACAATCAGGAACTTGTATCTTCTTGTTACTGAAAACCCATGAAGAATCACAACATAAGGAAATCCAAAGGATGGCAAAACTGTTGCAATGAGATGATGCTACTTTGAAGACAAACATTGGCTCCTTTTTCACCTGATAAATCATTGGAAATTTTTGTGTTGTATGAAATCTATGTTTAACTTGAGTCTACCTTAAAAATTTATCCCATTGGATCTACCTTCTGTAAATCAGTGGAAATTTTTTTTTTTTTTTTTTTTTCTGTCTTTTTGAGACCGGGTCTCGCTATGCAGCTCAGGCTGGCCTTGAGCTCACTTTTGTAGCCCAGGCTGGTCTCGAACTTGCACCGATCCTCCTGCCTCAGCCTCCTGAGTGCTGGGATTACAGGCGTGCGCCACCACGCCCGGCAATCAGTGGAAATATTTTAAGCAATCACACCAACTATACTTGCAGTAGTCATTTCTCCAGTTAGCAAAAAAGAATATCACAAAAAAGAACAGAAAAGCATTTGTTTCCAAGGCAAAAAATAGAAATTTGAAGATATTCATTTCTCAATAAACATAATACAAATCATATACTTGTATATAGTTAATTTGTTTGATATAGGTCTCACTGCACAGTTCAGACTCATAGTGATTATCCTAATTCAACCTCCCCATCCTGTTCTGTAGCTGCCTCAGTGCGCTCAGCAGCAAGGCTAAGAATCCTAAATATTTTTTAAAAAACGAGTTATTATCTCAAATTAATGATATATTCAAGAAAAATAATGTCTTAAAGAGATCATAGGGTTGGCAGATAACTCAGCAGTATAATCACCTGCCTGGCAAGTGCAAGGATCTGGGTTTAATTCCAGTTTTGCTTGCCCTGCCAACGCTGGAACTCCTGGCATATTGTGCTGGCAAGCAAACCAAGCACAGTGGTGCAGGCCTATGATCCCAGCACTGGGGAGGCTGAGACAGGAGGGTCACCATGAGTCTGAACTACTTAACGAGACCCTGTACAATAAATAAATAAATAAATAAATAATCATAATAAAAAATGTGTATAGTGAAAAGGCAGAAAATCAGGGCGAAAAAAAAGAGCACAAGATGCTGCACTGTGAAGCACAATGCCTCAAAAAATTAAGAAAATCAAGAGAATAATAAACATAAAATAAAGAATAATGATTATTTCTGAAATAATTATACAATTCCATATGTCCAGTTAATGTGCAAATCAAACTTCAGGGGACTAGCAACTCCACTGAAAGTATACGTAGCAGATTGAATGAAGGTGATGATGTAATATCAGATCTAGAAGACAAGAACATGACTAGTTACCTAAAAATAAAAATGTCTTAAAGATGCTAAGACATCCCTCACAAAAAATTTCTAAGAGCCATTAAACAAAGCAAGGGAAAAGAGCATAAGATTGACTGTTAATAGTCAAAAAACCTGAAAATAATAAGAAAAGTCTTTAAAATCCTCCTAACAGAAATAATGACAAAAAAAAAAACCTTCTGAACATGGATACAGAATTTGACAAAAAAAAAAAATAGTAAACTAAGCACATAAAATTCTAAATAGCCGTAAGCAAAATTAACCTACATCAAAACATATAATAATCAAAATTCCAGAAATCTAGCACAAGGAAATAGTAGTAAAAATGGCTCGACAAAACAACAACAACAAAATTACCTTTAAAGGAAAGTCCATCAGAATCACAGCAGACTTCTCAACACAAATTGTCAAATTAAGGAGAATTTCCAATGTGGTTATTTAGGTCCTAAAGAAAATAATTTTCAACCCAGACTGATGTACCCCATAAAAACATCTTTCAAAATAGACTGACATATAAGATATTTTCATGATAAAGAATCACTGAAGAAATTTATACCCATAAAACCAGCTCTACAGAATGTTTTGAAGATGATATTAAAAAGAAATAATAAAGACAATAGGAAAACATAAACAAAAGAGGAATAAGTCATCAAGCAATCAAGCACTTAAACAGAGGAAAAAGGTATGGCACAAACAGGGAAGCAGCATAATAAAGTGTATAGTATAGCATAGCATAGCATAGCATAGCGTAGTATAGTATAGTATAGTACAGTATAATATGGTATAGTATATCCGTCAACATGAATGGTCTCAATTCACCAATTAGACTGATGAATGGCTCAAGAAGCAATAGCCAGAAACATTCTGCATTTTAGAATAGCATTAGTCCCTCTAAAAAATCATAAACTAAAACTTGAAAAATTGTAAACAATTCACCATATCACAGAGAGAGCACCACCACCACCCAAAACAGCACAGCTATTCCACAAGCCTAAATTGAGGAAAAGAGGTAAAGATGATCATTACATACTTGTTAAGATAAAACTCAAAGAAAACAAGATAAACATATATCTATGCACCAGATATAGGTTCACCTAACAACATAAAACAAATACTAGCTGCCTTAAAAGCCTATATAACCACTTTAAAAAGTGTAGTGTAATACATTAATACACTATCCTCACAAATAGATCAACTAGACAAAAATCAATAAATAACTATTAGAATTATTCCAAACCAATGAACAAATTGACTTAATAGATGTGTACAAAGTATTCCATCCAAAAAATTAGAATACATATTTCTTTAACTGCACATGTGCATATTATCTGAATATAGCACAGTTAAGCTGGAAATCAATACCAAAGGAAAATTATAAAAGCTACATTCAGACATGAGAATTAAACGACACTCTTTTGAGCAACCAATGATTCACACAAAAATTAAAGAGAAAATTTAAAAATTACAATAGAATGGTAATACAATACAAATTCCCAAAATTTATTGGATGTAATGAAAGCAGCTCTATGAAGGAAATTTATAGCAATGGTTTGACACACAAGGAAAACAGAATAAGCTCAAGAAAAAAATCTAATTTTGAACTTCAAATGTCAGGACAAAGAAGAACAAATTGAATCCAAAACTTGTAGGCATGAGGAAATTATAAAAATAGGAACAAAAACTAAAGTAATGGTGAACTGAAAAAATAATAGAAAGGCCGGGCATGGTGGCTCACGCCTGTAGTCCCAGCACTTGGGAGGCTGAGGCAGGAGGATCGGTGTGAGTTCGAGACCAGCCTGGGCTACAAAAGTGAGCTCAAGGCTAGCCTGAACTGCATAGCGAGACCCTGTCTCAAAAAGACAAAAAACAAGAAAAATAATAATAATAATAGAAAGAATAAATGAAACTAAAATTTGGTTCTTTGGTTCTTTGAATAAATAAATAAATATTTTGACGGACTCTGTGTGACCCATGGGGCTCTGATAAGCTCTTAGCTTTTGGCTTTTAGCCTTCAGGATGCAGATTTGGAGTTTGTGCCAGTACCACTCCAAACTTTCAAGAACTTAAGAGGACTCTGGAGCACTGTGATCTATGGGCCCAGCATGAGCACGCACATGGCTTTCTTGGCACCTGGTCCATTCATTTAAGCACTTAAACAAATTCTGGACAGCTTGCAGGGCTCTGGTGAGCTACATCCCTTGGTCCCCCAGTGAAAAAGACTAGTATTTATGCTGGAGCTGGCCCAATCTTTCAGAAGTTTAGGAGGATTCTGACTTCCCCATGTGATCCTCATGAAATCTGTCCCAAGCCCACAACCTACACTGAAGCTGTGTCGAGAAATCTGCCAGTTGCCACACTAGTGGTGAGAGCCTTGGTGAAACCTACACTGCGCCCTACAGTAATAGAAAAAGTGCTGACACACACTCTGGTGCTCCCCACTCACTGCTAAAGCTGAGTGATTATTGGGAGTTTCGAAAATGCCAAACAACAGAAAATTTCAATCCTCCAGCCAACTCAGAAAAAAATCCCGAAGACAAACACACACAAGAACTTGAAAGGGCATATGAGGAGTTTCTAAAGTGATAGCAACTGAAGTAAACAGACAAATCAATCAACCTATAAAAGAAATAAGATCATAAATAATCTCTCAGCTGAAAAAAGGAATTACAAGAATCATGAAAGCATTGTTCAGAGGAGCTAAAGAAGATACAGTTTTTTGTTTTTTGTTTTTTGGTTTTTTTTTGAGAACAGAAAAATGAAAACACTAAATGAAACTGAAGATAGTTTTTCAGATCTCAAATACAACAGCCAATGAATGTGAAAGAAAAGATCACTTAAAAGTAATATGAGGGCCTGGCGGGATGGCTCAGTGGTCTAAAGCACCTGCTTGGGAAAGCTTGGGCGGCTTCAGGGACCGAGGTTCAATCCCTGGCACCACATGCTGCGCCAGTCCTGCCCTCGGGGTGGGCGGAGCCAGCCATAAAAATGAGTGAATAAACAAATAAAGGTTCTGAAACAAGAAAAATAAATAAATAAAATAAAAAAATTCTAAAAAAAATTAATATGAAACCAGGAAATGACAATTGAGGATCTATAAGATCACACACACACACACACACACACACGCACACACACACACATACACACACGCACGCACACAAATAATACAAGAATAATAGGAGTCAATGAAACAGTAGAAGAAAGCACAAATATCATAAAGACTATTTTCAGTAGTACTAACAGAAAACTTTTCAAACAAGAGAAAAGAATCTGAGTAAAGAAAGTGTAGAAAAGAAAAGAGTTAAGGGAGGTTTAAATTCCAAAGAGCCACCAGGCTGTGATGGTGCATGCGTGTAATCCCAACACTTGGTAGGCTGAAGCAACAGGATTGGTATGAGTTTAAGACCAGAATGGGCTACACAAAGTGAGGTCAAGTCCAGCCTAAACTGCACAATGAAACCCTGTCTCAAAAAGACACACACACACACAAAAATATTCCAAAGAGCGAAAATGAAAAAGAAATCTGCAACTAGAAACATAATAATCAGGATCTTAGACACTCAGCAAAAGAGTAGAATATTAAAAGCTACTAAAAAGAAAAAAAAAAGAAAAAAAAAAAAAAAAGAAATCACCTACAATAGAAAGCCCATCAGATTCAAAGGAGATTTCTTAACACAAACCATCATATTGAAGAAAGCTTAGTAAAGTATTTCAGGTCCAACTCAGATTGATGTACTTGGCAAAACTATCTATAAAGGTCTGGGAAGATAGGTTGGCAGTCTAAGGGCCTGCCTGCCAAGTAGAAAGACCCGAGATTGATGCTGCATACCAAATGCATGTTGGTCCTGCACTGACCAACTAAACTAGGCATGGGAGCAAAACTGTACTCCCAGTGCTTGGAAGGCTGAGACAGGAGAATCGCTACGAGCCTGAGCTGCATAGCAAGACTGTGTATCAAATACATACATACAAACATACATACATACATAATTTTTAAAGAAAAATTAAAAATATTCTTTCAAATTCAGTAGTGAGATAAGATCCTTCCATGACAAACAACAACTGAAGGAATCTATGACTACCAACCTGAACCTACAAAGAGTACTGACAGATATTCTAGAAAAAGACAGAAGTGGCCACAGCTTCAAGGACAACAGAAAGGAACCACCAAAAAGACAAATAATTAAAAAGAGGGAATAAGTGCCGAAACTCAATAGGAGAATAACATGACAAAGATAAATCAAATATGTATGAATTATAACCATCAATTGCTCATAATTCACCAATCAAAAAAAGAAAACTAGCAGAGTGGATTAAGAAACAAAATCCATCAGGGGGACAACCACTTGGGACTCCCCTCCTGTCTCCCTTTCTCAGACAGAAATTTATTACCCCTAATAAATATGCTCTGCTCATTAAAAAAAAAAAAAAAGAAAACAAAAGAAACAAAACCCAACCATATTATAAATACAAAAAACACATTTAACTCTAAAGGAAATTCACCAATTAAAAAGGCAAAGCATGGAAAGAAATTTCCATGCTATAGTAAATCAAGAAAAAGCAGGAGTAGCTATCCTGGTGGTTGACAATATTGATTTCAAACCAAAAATCATGCAAAAAGATAAAGAGGGTTAGTAATACTTATAAAGGGAAAACT